>LZPO01065538.1:522594-539709 GCA_001675575.1 Neotoma lepida
TCTCTCTCTCTCTCTCTCTTCAGGAATTGAAGCCAGACAGATCCTAAGCACACATTTGGACCACTTTGCACATGCCCATCTCTCTTACTGGTTTATTTATTAACACGAGATAATTCTTTGAACATAAAAATTGTCATAGTATAAATTTTTAAGTAGAGATTTGTTTCATTAGCTTTGGTTTGGATTTGGGTTCAGCTGTCCTAGCACCAATGTTAACTTCCCCATCTGCACTGGATGGAGCTTGTGGGATATTCATTGACTTTATGTCCATAGTAAAGTAGTGTATATCATTTTGTTTGTGCAAAATGCACTGGGCTATGGTTGATAGGTTTTTCATATTCAACTCACATATGTAAAGCATTTTCAATATCACACAAGCTTTAGCTAACAAAGTCAGCAATTTATGACAATCAAACAGCTCTGCTTACCTTTCATTTGTCAAAGGTTGATGCAAAACATCTATATTGCTTGTTCAATCTGTTAATTGTACATTTTCATCCCAGCCGAACTGACAAGCTATAGTCTGTTCACTCATATTAATCTGGAGGAATGTGTTGCCAATAAGAACTTTCGACTCCTTATATTTGACATATAGTACAAAAAAAATCTTTATAAAACAATATTTGAAATGTTAGCTATGTTTAACATTATATGGCACACTTTAGATGAACTATTGAGCACAAAGTTCAAAGACGCTGGTTTTATGACCTCAGGATTGTAGTTTGTTTACTTTAAAATGATTGAATATTAACTATCTCCAAGGAACATTTCCCTCCCTACCTCTTTCTTTATTTTATTGGAGGTCTTGCTGTCTTGCCTAGGGAGACCTCAAACCTATGATCATCTTGGGATAAAATGAGAGGTAGCAAGAAAGAAAGAGGGATGGATAAAGAAAGGCAGGGAAAGAGAGAGAGGGAGAGAGATCAATTTTAGGCTTTTCATTGGCTAGTAGTGATCAGAAGAAATGAAATGCAAACAAGGACAGATTTGAAAGGGTGCCAGCACCATGTTCATTGTAAAAGCAATGATAACATGTTTAACATGTATTAAATTCAAATTATTAAAAGAAAACTAAAAAATTTCCAAAAGACCTAAATAATATAAAATTATTCATATTTGTTTTCTGTGCTTAAGTCATAAGCAGAATGAATCATGGCAATTTATTATACTGAAGATACTCAAGTTACAGACATTACTGGAACAGTGGATTTTATCATGGATAATAGGCAAATGACTAAGGACTTCTTACAAAAGGATATGAGCAGCTCAACTCTAGGTCTAGTGTATATTAGATAGATGCTCAGCTATCAGTTGATAGGTAAGTCATCAGTTCCGCTTATGTAATTTTATTTTTGAATCCAAAGATGGTTTGAACAAGTGAAATAGTTTTATGTATTTACACAAGGTAATGGCAGAAGAGGAATGAGATTTCTGATAATTTGAACTGAAAACCAGTCATGAACCTTTCTTCCGTATTACTGTTCTTCCTCCTTTTGTTCTATCTTATGACTTGTACTGAGAGAATACAAGAATTTTATGACACTTTTATCATCACAAAACTTCAATTTAAGAACAAAGCATCAATACTATACCAAAATATAAATACCTACCTTTCAGACAGGTAGGTCATCCCTCCCCCAAACAGGTCAGTATGTATTTACTGTCCCTTTTGTAGGTCAAATCTCCCAAACGAGGACTGGAGCTACTGCCAAGCACTAAAGCTTTGCTCATTAAGGAGGGTTTGGACATCATTGAATACAGAAATAGTCTCTCAATAAGTTATCAAGTCAAGTTCCTTCCCCTATATTATTAGTTTTCTGCTCTCATGAGCTATTACATAGTACTTCTGGAAGTGTTATTTTCTTCCTGTGCTGGGGATAAGGTTTCATTAAAGTTTGCTGGGTAAAATACAGTATTCTTATTTGAATTTTGACTTCAGATGAGCTACTATTTTTTCAGTATACATATATTTGATTATAGTAAATGTTTGCTAAATTACATAGCTCAGAATGGGTAAATGGCTCAGCGGATAAAGTGGTCATTGCAAAATCATGAGGGTTGGAGTTCAGATCCCCAAAACACATATTAATGTTGAGTGAGCATGGCAAACCCATCAATAATTCCAGCACTCAGAATGTGGAGACAAAAGGTTCCTGGAGCAAAACTGAATAGCCAGATTCACTGTACCTGCAATGCCTGGGTTCAAGTAAAAGACTACTTCAATACTTCAATATAGAAGAATGAGAGCCTGGGACCTTCACAGACATGCACGTGCATGCGCACACACGTACACACAGACACATACAACACACACACATAAAAATTAAACAATTAAAAATAAATATATGAATAGAGATAGTCTGTCATATAAAAACACTGGGAGATATGTTTGTTTTCCAAGAACCTGTTCTTCACTGTTGTACTTCAGTAGTTGTGTTTAGTGTGCTTACCAATGTTCATTGAGTGCTAGTAAATCTTCAACACATTACTGTGGGCAAGTTGTTAATGCTGGTGATTTACTTGGCTTGAAAGCAGATTAGTGCTGCAGGAATAACAGGAACCTTCTTCCTCAGAGCTTTCTGGGAGCTAGGTTGAAACATCCACTCTACTTTTCATTCTATCCAAATCCATCTCTCTTTTGGATACACAGAAAAACATGTATCCCTGAACACTATTGAGTGTTATTTTCTGTAGCCTCTTTATGAAAATATTTTATCTTTACCATTTTTCAAATAGAAAATTATATTGTGATAGTAAGCATGCATTTCCAAGTTACATACCATAGAATACTACTAAAGAGATTTTGAAATAGCTGTGGTTGGGAATGAGTCATTGATCTATACCATGCCAAAACAAAACAGAGAAAAATAAAATAATCAATTCACTATTTAATAAAAAAATCTTTGTGGGTACTGCAAATGTGTGGTATACATGTCTACATGTAGTCAAATTACCTATACATGTAAAATTAAAATAAATAATAAAATCTTTAAAAACCATTTGGCTAAATCAGTGTTTCTCAAATAATTGCTTCAACAAAAGTTAAATAAAAATTGTTTAATGACTTAAATTCTTATTAGAGAATACTGAATTCTATTATTTTGTAATAGTAAAATGTTTCTGTTTAACAAAATTTGATTTTATGGAAATGAAAAGAATTTTGCTCTTAAAGTGCAAAGGAAAAAAAAATTATATTACCTCCCAACTTTCTTCTCTGAACTGGCCTGCTGTTTGTGTTTTCTAACTAAACAGACTACTGTCCTTATGACCATCTACAAATCTGAAAATACTTCAGTTCCAGTTGATAATTGTACTATTATAATGTCTTCAATTCATTCTCATTTACCCTTTTGATACGAATATACAATATTATTATTCCCATTGTGCTACTGGAGATTCAGAAGCAGTGAAGACACATTTGGTTTTACTATTGAGGATCAGATTATAAACTTTGTTGTAAATCACATATTTTAATTCTTATTCAATTATTCTTAAAAACCTGCATTGCTGCACAATTCTGTGCCCCATGTGTCCATTGATAGATGAATTATTAGATGTAAAGGCATAAGGCTTTATGAGAAGATGAATAGCTAGGCAATTATAGCCCTAGGAAAGAAGTGTTGGTGCAGGTACTAATTCTTATAGATATGTACTTTATTTTCAAACAAATAATAGGTTTAGCAAAGAAATATTTAACAAAAATATTTTGTATTGTATTATCCACTTCTGGATTAAGTTTCCTGAGCTGTTGGAGCTGGCCAAGGTTCACACATTTAATCTGGTTACAATGTTGCCTGCCCATTAACTAGGATGTATTGATTTTTTGCTCAAGTTGGAAAATACAGTGACTCAGAATCTTTAGCCTCTGATTTAATCAACCTCAAATAAATACCAAACTGAAATGATTTCTCAGTTTATCAAATAATATCACTCAAGTGCAGACTATCATTTATCACTGTGGCATATCCAGGCCTCTAAATGAAGGTAAGTACAAATTATCTAGTGAAAGTTTTTGGTGAAAATGTATAAAAACACCATTTTGCCATTCAACCAAACACCCAATAGTAGTAGTACTACCTGTTAACAAAGGGCAGAGATGGTTAAGCAAAATCTTTCTTGGTGGTTGTATTATAAATTATGTTTATGGTTATTGTAGGATAAAATATTAAGTGGTGATTACTATTAAAATTAAGTAGTAAGATATTTATCAGTCCTACTTTAAAATGCACAGTCTGTTTTAAAAGAAAATTTCTGCAACAATAAAATTTGGACTAAATGTCAAAAATCTTCACCAAAAGCAATCATTTTGTAGTCAATCTTCCCATACGAGTACCCATTCCTATTTGCCTCGTGTTCTTAACTTTTAAGACAGTTTATTCTCTAGTTTTCCTCATAGAACAGCTGAAGGGGATACAAGCTACTTTGGAGATGAGGCTGTTGTAATGCAGAAAATATAAGAAATATTATTAAGTGCATTTACGAAGACTTTCAATTGCTCGGGTTAGAACTGGAGATGATGAATATTTTGGAGCTCTGTCTTCCTAATGATAAAACAATTTATGCAAAATTAAAACATTACATGTTGACTAATCAGTCGATCCACATAATGCCCAATAAGTACTTTGAAAACATCTGTTAGATTATTTTTATGCACCAATCAGATATCTCACAATGTTATAGCATTGCCAATATTTACAGAGAATGAAAAATGTCATGTTATGCAATCAACTACATATTGCATGATCTCAATTATCACATATGAGTTGGTTTCACCATGTTTGCATGTTCATTCTTGGTCATGTACTATCAATGTTCACCTGTTTCCTTCCTTTGGACTTCTTGTAAATTGATCTTGATGATAAGAAAGGATAATTCACAATAAATGTAGGGTTTTCTTGATATAGATTGGTTTTCTGGAAATAGACTTACATTATTCTGTAAATATCTAACTCACTTCCAATTATATAATGAATTTTGTGGAGATTTATTAAAGAAAAGATTTGAATTAAATTATTTCAACCTGCAGAACTGCCTCTAGGCATGGCAATATAATTAAATTATTACTGCTATATGTTGTTTTTATATTACGTGAGATTGATAAATATGTTTAATTGGATTGTCCATTTTAGCATATTAAAGTTATTAAGGAGCTCATTCATTTCTAAATGTTTAATCTTACATTTGAAAGTGAGCATGGATATATTTCTCACTTTGGTATACTGCATTATTCTTTCTGAAAAGTTTTTTTAGTCTGTATAAAACAAATCTTAGGTGCCTACAGTGGAGTGCTCCAAAATGTGTTTGGAGTGTTTTCTAGAAATTTTCACCATACATATATGTATAGACACAGACACACAGACACACACATATGCACACACATGCACATGCACACACATGGGGTGGGTAGCTGGCAGGTGAAGAAATAAAACAACACACTTACATATATTGTTTTCAACTTAGAAAAATAATTACTATTGGGTGTCTTATTGATGTCCATTTAATAAAAGTTTATCAGACTCTTGGACATATTCTTTAATAAGAAAATCTCTTTTAATGTACATTCTCCTAAAATGATTTAAACATAGATATTTGTGTGCATATGTCTCTACTATTATCACAAGCAACAGGTGTTATGTGGAACCTATTTCAGGTAATGCAGGTTTAGTCTTATTTCTTTCAGTATTATGTTAAATTGAAATTTGAATACTAATAGCTATACTTTTGGAAGTATCATGAGCAAGAGGAGGAGACATTTCATTTTATACTTCTAGTACCTAACATAATGTCTGACAGGCATATATTAAGCTAAAGAATCAGTAAATATCTGACTGAATTAACAAGTCTTAGTTTCTCTGCTGTCAATAATTTGCCACTGAATCTTGAGATAGTCTTTTAAAAACTGTGTTCAGTACTTAAATTGCTTCATCTTAAAAATATTTAAGAGAGTGTAGAGGTAGCTCAATGGTTAAGAGTAGTTGCTGTTCTTCCATGGGATCTAAGTTCTGCTCAGAGCACCCAAAGTAGGCAACTCACAACCACCTCCCGGTCTGCCAATGCCCTCTTTTGGCCTTTATGGTCACTTTACAACATGAACACATATATTCACAGACACACCCATATACACACAAAGAAAAAAATAAATTATTATTAACATTAAAAACCTTGAAGCCATTTGCCTAAACTATTTAATAGACATCGATAAAACAAATAGAAATTACAATGTTTTGCAATTAAAATAAAAGGGCTAAGAAGGTAGCTTAGTGGTAGATAGCCTACCCAGTATGCACCAAGTCTTCGGTGCAGTCCCCAGTGCAATAAAATAAAATGCCCCTTTTATATGCAGAAATATCTGTGTAATAATTTCAGGATATCCAGGAGTCACTTTAAAATATGCTATCTTAAAAATAGGTGAAGTTATGTAGATGTCTCACTCCTAAGCTCTGCAAAAAGAAACTTATTTTATGAGGTCTGAGAAGGATATTAATCTGTAACTATAGACACATGAATTCAGGGGGCACTTTGATACTATGTCCATTTAGCAAAGCAGAAGTAGTGAGTTTGCTGCTGGAGCCTATGATCTCCCCAGCCTTAGGTTCTGGACCAGATTTATATTACTAGGCACATGTTTCTTCCTATGGAGTAGGCCTTATATCCGTGCAGAAATCAGTTGGTCACCCCTATAACATTCATGCACTACTACAATCATGGACATATCTTGACATGTCAGTCATTCTTGTAGCTCACAGTGTTCACTGCTTCATAGCACTGTTGATGACCTCCCTACCCCCACATCTAGGTGACTGATAGCACCTTCTGGTACTGTGAAAGCTAGCCAGCAAGAAGATTCCTACTCAGTATCAATTTGATTTCTCTGTGTCCTGAGACACAGCAATAGGAGTTTACCATCAAGTTTTGATTCGTAACCAAAAGCAATGGCAATAGCTTGGGTGTTTTGGTGGCAGGGATAAGGGGGTTCTGTGAGACTCCTGACCAACAACTGGAGGAGAGGTAGTCCATACCTGATCATGTGTTTTTCAATGGATCTATATTATACTCCTCCCCACAAGGCTTAGAGAACATTGAAGAAAAGGGGGCAGAAAGACTGTAAGAGCCAAAGGTCAGAGAGGAATGGAGAAAAAAAGGTGTCTTCTGGACAATGGAGGACCACTGCACTCATGAATGCACAGCAGTCATGGCTGACTGCCCAAGACCTGTACAATATCAAGCCAATCAACCTTCCAACACTGATGTGCAAGGGACTCACAAGTCCCTAGTCCTAGCTAAGGAACTATTGAGAGTTAATGGTTTGGATGGGCAGAGAAGCAGTTTTCTTTAAGACTGTGGTCTCAGGTGGTCACAATTGTCCATCAGATAGCTCCACATCCATGAGTATAGAGTACATGGGCAGCACAAATTGAATGTGATATGTAATATTTATTAGAAAAAAATGGAGTACAATGTTGGAAGGAAGTAGGAGGTGGGGAATGAATCTGGAAGAACTTAGGGAAGGGTTAGGAGGCTAACATGATCAACATCTATTGTGTGCATGTATGATATTCTCAAAGAGTTAATAAAAATATTGTATTTTAACACATCTAAAGCATTTTTGCAAAATAAGTATTGTTTTAGGTGATCAGTATATAGGCATTTATTACACTGTTCTTTTCAATTTTATTCATATTTGAGATTTTTTTAAAATAAACTTCTTAAAAATTTAAAACATACTAGATACATATAAGTCTGCAACTATAGGTTCTGTTTTATTTCACAACAATTTTATAAAATAGCATTGTAACTGCATATAAGTACTAATTTATGTAGCTTTCTGAAAGTTCACAGAGTTGTATAGAGTTTGGGACTGGCAAATGTTTGTGTGGCTTCCTTAAACTAGCTATGTGATAGTTTTACTCACAGGTTACTTAAAATAATGTTATTTACTAACATGATTAAAAGACAGAATATAGGATTACAAAGAAATATGAATATTTTGCCCTTCCACGTTCTGTATGAACACAGGCAGATATTTGATGAAAGGTCATATTGGACTTTGGAAGCTACTTCACAAATTTCCTCTATAAGAACATCTGGATAAAATGAAATTTGAAATTCAATCCGAAGATCAATTAATACCATGTTATAACATAATAATTCTCAATGTGTTTTCCATGGATCACTAGCAACAATACTCCTAGAATTTGTTCAAAGTCCAATTCCATAGTCTTTATCCAAGACTTACTGAATCAGAAACTCTGTAAGTGGGAACCCACATTCTGGATTTGTCCCAAATTTACCAGATGGTTATGATAGGTCCCCACAGATAAGAATCTGCTTTCACTTATTGATCTATGAGAGAAGACTGAAATGCAATGTGAAAAATTTCTATGTTCCTAGGACATAGGAAGCTGAGGCAGGAGAATATCTAAGAGTTTGAGGCCATCCTAGACTTTATAGTGATTTCCAGACCAGCCTGGGGTACAGAGTAAAAACTTGTCTCAAAAAAATCTTTCATTACCATTATGATGTCATATGTGATGTAAATTCTCCTCTAACTATATAATAGGAATCACTTAAAAGCTATCCCAACACTAGTTGATGTCTCCATCTTTAGAGCATTGTTTATGATTGTTGAGTTGGTTGTTAAGGTTTGAGAATATGTTTAATAACCCGAGAGACCTGACACTTGCACCAATGACCCAATCCACACAAAACATGCTTACTAATTAGAATGAGAATTTTCATTGTGCTGATATATGTAAACACATTATTCCAATTGATAGCTTATTGCCTATTATATCCTTTACAACAGGGATAATCTCTAACAACGCTTGGATAATGTTTGGAAAGTGGGTAGCAGCAATGTGTAAAAGTACACAACTTACTACACCACAAAATTTCATTCAGATACCACTTAACTGGGAGCTAGTCACTGATGCATTTCGGTTTTGGCAAAAAACAAAATCAAACCATAGCCTTTAGATTTAAATTCCCAAAAGTTATACAATAGCTCACAGAATTTCATCTTCATATTTTAAGATAAAGAAAACCAACATGTGATATCTTTAAATTAAAACTATTAACCAAGGTTATTCAGAGCAATCTGTAGGATATGTTTTGTCTGGGTCCCGCCAGGCCCCACACGGTCCAGCCCACCAAGCAGTCCCACAGCCACTTATAAATTAATCACTCAAAAGCTTATATTAATTACAACTGNTTGGCCATTAGCTCAGGCATANTACTGACTAGCTCTTATACTTAAATTCAGCCCATNTCTATTAATCTATGTTTTGCCANGTATTNTGTGGCTTTACCGGTCTACAGGCATGTTGCTCCTTCCGCGGTGGCTGGCGTCTCCTGACTCAGCATTCCTCTTCCCAGAATTTTCCTTGTTTGTTTATCCCGCCTATACTTCCTGCCTGGCTACTGGCCAATCAGCATTTTATTTATCAATCAATCAGAGCAACACATATTCACAGCATACAGAACAATATCTCCATCATTTCCCCTTTTCTTTCTATTTAAAAGGAAGGTTTTAACTTCAATGTAGTAAAATTGCATAATCAAATCTTATGGAAGTGGATCATTTTATTCTTTTGCTTTATTTTTCCTAAATCTCTATGAAACATTTTAACTGAAACCCACCTGTGAAGGGCTTGATGTGTCAAATATATAGCAATAAAAGGTTATAGCTATTTTGATTTGGGGACTCTGAGTAGAAAACTTAGCTGTCAGTGTGGGGACAGGTTGAAAGCAAGTTTGTGATAAAGATAAGGTTCAGGAAATTCAGAGGTATCATGATACTTTTGAGCTTTGAATGAAGTAGGAAATAACCCCAGATAACTCAAGAGGAGATAAAGTGACTTTGAAGACAGGGGATATTGATAGATTTGATATAAATAATCCAAGGACTCTTCTGTTTGACCCTGATATTAACTCCTTACAATATTAAAAATTGGTAAATTCAGACATTCTGATTAGACACATACTTATGAAGTACTTTGTTCACTAGAAGAGACAGGCATTATATAGTAACTAGAATAGAAAGTGATAGAGATAGAGGCAGTTTGCACTGACTTATTTTGTATCTTTTGTGTATATGTACATGTGCATGCATGCATGATTATGCACATGTGTGCTCATGCAAGTAAGGGGAGAGGTCAACATTGATTGGCTTGTTTCTTTTTTTATTTATTTAAGAAAATTTTTATTCATTTTACATACCAGCCACAGGTCCCCTTCTCATCCCTCCTCCCATTCCCCGCAAGCCTTCTTCCCCCCTGACCCACCTTCATCTCCTTCTACAAAAGGGTAAGGCCTCTCATGGGGTGTCAGCAAAGCCTGGTACATTCAGTTGAGGCAGGACCAAGTCCCTACCCCCTGCATCAAGGCTGAGCAAGGAATCCCACCATAGGTAATGGGCTCCAGAAAGCCAGCTCATGCACCAGAGACAGATCCTGATCCTACTGCCAGGGGTGCCTCAAACAGACCCAGCTACACAACTCTCTCCTGTATACAGAGGGCCTAGTCTGGTACTATGTAGGCTCCACAGCTGCTGGTCTAAACTTTGTGAGTTCCTGCAAGCTTGGTTCAGCTGTCTCTGTAGATTTCCCCATCATGATCTTGACCCCCCCTTTCTCATATAATCCCTCTTCCCTCTCTTTGACTGGACTTGCAGAGCTTGGCCTGGTGCTTGGTTGTGGATCTCTGCATCTGCTTCCATCAGTTACTGGATGAAGGCTCTAGATTCTCTGGAGCTGTGGGTTGTAGTATGGTTATCCTTTGCTTTATATCTAGTATTCACTTATTAGTGAGCACATCCCATGTTTGTCTTTCTGAGTCTGGGTTACCTCACTCAGGATGATATTATCTAGTTTCATCCATTTGCCTGCAAATTTCATGATGTCATTGTTTTCTACAGTGGAGTTATACTGTGTTGTGTATATTTTACATTTTCTTTAACCATTCTTTGGTTGAGGGCATCTAGGTTGTTTCCAGGTTTTGGCTATTACGAATAATGCCGCTATGAACATAGTTGAGCAAGTGCCCTTGTGGTATGATTGGGCATCCTTTGGGTATATATGCCCAAGAGTGGTATAGCTGGGTCTTGCGGTAGATTGATCCCCAGTTTTCTGAGAAACTGCCACACTGATTTCCACAGTGGCTGTACAAGATTGCACTCCACCAACAGTGGAGGAGTGTTCCCCTTTCTCCACATCCTCTCCAACATAAGCTGTCATCAGTGTTTTTGATCTTAGCTATTCTGACAGGTGTAAGATGGTATCTCAGAGTCATTTTGATTTGCATTTCCCTGAGCAGTTCCTTAAATGTCTTTTGGCCATTTGAGATTCTTCTGTCGAGAATTATTTGTTTAGATCTGTAGCCCATTTTTTAATTGGATTATTTGGTATTTCGCTATCTAGTTTCTTGAGTTCTTTCTATATTTTGGAGATCAGCCTTCTGTCAGATGTGGAGTTGGTGAAGATATTTTGCTATTCTGTAGGCTGTCATTTTGTCTTATTTACCATGTCCTTTGCCTTACAAAAGCTTCTCAGTTTCTGGAGATCCCATTTATTAACTGTCTATCTCAGTGTCTGTGCTACTGGTGTTGTATTTAGAAAGTGGTCTCTTGTGCCAATTCATTCAAGGCTACTTCCCACTTTCTCTTCTATCAGGTTCAGTGTAACTGGATTTATGTTGAGATCTTTGATCCACTTGGACCTGAGTTTTGTGCATGGCAATAGATATGGATCTATTTGCAGTCTTTTACATAACCACATCCAGTTATGTGGTTGGCTTTTCCCACTCAATCCTCACCCTATTTTTTGAGAAACAATCTCTCACAGAACCTGGAATTTGCTAAGTTTTTTTAAACTGTCTTGCCAGTAAACCCCCGAACACACACCTCTATCCTACTTTAGCTTCCTGAATGTTGAAAGAGTACAGGTTTTTCTCAATGCTCTTAGCTATGAACAGACACAAGGTTCTATAGGAACTGAGGTGAGATTCACTATACAACTAAAACCCATGTTTACTCATTAAACAACCATTTATTGTACACCTCTTATTTCCCAGGCACTAAGTAAAAATAATGCAAAGTTACACAACAAAAAATTAGCTCTAGCTTTCTGAAAGCTTACAGTCTGAGGGAGGAGAAAAATTAAGCTCCCTGGTTGTGATCAATTTAATCATTGAGAAACTCTGGTGACTGGTGATAGGGCCTCATCTTTCACCTGATTTTTTCATGTGTATATGTGTGCTTGTATGTACTTCCATGTATTCATGTTGTGAATATAGGGCAGGTAATGTTAACTACTACAAAAAAACACAAATCACAGTGAAATCTCATTATACAAAATAACAGCTGTATGGACAGTTGTTGACAGATTCCGTATGCTTCCTCTATACCTTTCATTTTGGCACATAGCCTTTTCCTACATCATTTTAAGGATTATATTTCATCTCCATAAAAAGGTTTCTATCATCCTTAAGATATTAAATATCTTTGTCACCTTAGTACCTATCATATGACTGTTCAATATAATTTTCTATGTTTATAAATTATTAAATAATGGAGCACATTCAAAGTGAGCTACAGGTTTTTCAAAACATACTATATTAATTTTTATTACTGTTATAAAATGCCTAGAGTGGCATAACTTTAAACAGAAAAAAGGTTTATTTACCCCATAGGTCTGGAGCTTGAAGGCCATGGTTCCAAGATCAGGTTAGCTCTTATGAGGGCTTCTTGGTGGCAAGAGCTCTCGAAAACCTGAGGGATTACAGCCACACAGAAGGCGAGCATGGAGGAGCTGCTTCAGTGTCTTCTATGAAGAGACTTCTTCCCTGCCTACTAATGTGCAGTAGTTGTTAATGCCTTTCCGTACTACAAAACTGTGGAGAATGCTCTCAAGACCTGTATCCTTGGTCCTCAAGCTGAACATATTCCAAAGTACAGAAAGAGAGAAGCACTCAATGATCATGTAGCCTTAGCTACCTCAGTTTTCAAATGAGAGAACTGACAAAATAGTTCTGAACACTAGCATCTCTCTCAGAAAATCTCATCTGACTTAGTGAGTCAAACAGGAGCACTATGTCATATGTAAAGGGCATTGTTAAATCCCAAAAGATGACAGATAACTGTGGTATACATTGACTTCTCTTCATTTCTAAGGTACAAGTGGAAGGCATTTAACTTTTTTCACTTTTTTCTCTCTCAGTCTCTCTGCTTGGTCTCTAGAATCCTTCACCTCATCAGCTTATCTGTAAAATAATCCTTACAAATAAAAGCATAATTTAAAAAATGAAGTCAGACAAACATACATAAACACTCAAAGTAAAATTATACATTTACTTATGGTGTGTCTGTAGTCCAGATATTTACTATACAGGATAAGTCCTCGACAGGTTATTATTAGCACAGTTGCCTTTAGAGTTTAATCAAGACACTAATTTCAACCGAAACAAGTAGGAGAAAAGAAAGCACATTCAACTATAGTAAATTGAATTCTAGAAGAATAAGCCTCTGGAGGCCTCAAAAGTGAGAAACAGGAAGCTCAGCCTCATGGAGTCAGCTGCTCACAATATATTTGGTAAATGTCTTATTTTAAAAGATAGCTTGCAATTGGCTGGGCTCACAGGCCAGGGATAAAGCATTTGGTTGCAACAAGTCTAACATATGCGTGATCATTTCTCATTTTAGGTGAAAAACCAGATTGGCACAGAGCTTAGGATTTTCAAAGTAGTTTAGTACTCAGCACAGGAAAAAAAGTAACTTCACTAGTTTACTGTTAAAGGGAGCATCTACTGTTCATGCCTGAATCTGGCTCATATTACACGAATATGTCACCTCTCATATTTGAAATGCACGCATTTTGGAAATATGATGCTTTTAAAGAAATTGTGGAAAGATAAAGCTTACAAAACAACCTAACATTCCTTTGTTCACTTACTAGTAAAGATGGCTCCAGTGTTCTCAACTGTGAGCTTCAGGTGAACTTTCAAGTTTCCACAATTTTCCTTGCTTTAGGTCAGATAGTATTTTCAATTATTAAATCCATAATCTTGAAGACAAGCATAATTTTTGTAGCTTACTTGTAAATTTGTAATTTTAATGACTTAGTTTATGCTGAACATGAATAATAAACCATCACCTATTAAACCTAGAGAGCACCAGAAGTGAGTAATATGATTTACAGTGCGCTGCCTAAAAGAGACTCATTATGATCTTGCATTTTACAAATTTGCAGTAAAGTAGTGCAAACACATATTTACTTTAATTAATAAAATAGCACAGATTTTTGTCGGGAAGTATTTTATGTTCGGAATAATTCTCTACTTGCTAGTAAGTGCATACTTTGCAAAAAGAACTCTCAGCATTTCCTGACTTGAACCAGCAAACCTGTTCATCCGTTTGAAAGACAATAAGGCATTCCTAAAAGCTTATCTACACGCTGCTGATGGCCCTTTTCTGTTCTTGCCAACTTGCCCTGTCTTTAATGCAAGGTCAGTGGGAGGGCCTTTAACTCAAGGGAGAGAGAATTTGAAGTATCCATGTTCCTTTCCTTTTCTTTTCTTAAAATGCCTTTGTAGAGCAAGACATTTATTAGTGAGCCTTGACAGATCCTTGAGACTTACAAAATCACCCGTGGAGGGATAATAGGCTAACTTTAGATCATGTTTGAACTTCTCAGCTGGTAGTCATTCAGCAATACCCTCCCCTGGAATCTGGACCCACCAGCCTGTCTATGTTTCTTTCAACTTGCTCTGTTTTATTAACAACTGTTTTTGGTTGATGCTTAGTTTAAAACTTGGGTGTAGGAGGGCTATTGTTTCATTAAAATTAGAATACTTTTCAAGTTGAATTATATTAGCTAATGGAATCCAGTTCCTCTGACTTGCATAGCAAGTATTTGACTTTAATTTATACTTCAAGCCTAGTTCATCTTTCCTTTGTTGTCAACTAATCTAGTCAAATAATCTCTGCACATGTGAATATCCATAGTATTTAACATTTATTTATGCTTGTATATCCCATATGCAGGAGTATTATTCTCTAATTACTTACATAAAACATGTAATTTAAAATGTGTAACCTCTTGATTTTTGTATAAGTATTTATATTTACCTATAAATATACCGATATAAACATATAATGTACTAGAACCTACTTAATAGAATTAAGAAGTTTCATGTAGCTATGCTTTAGTTATAAACTGAATGATCTTGCCACTGCTTTAGAATCTGGTGGGTGTAAGGAGGTGCTTTCAAAAGAAAATTTCCATCTCATTTCTTCATATCACATTATGCTTTTAGTCTCAAATGAAATTTCCTAGCATGATAACTCTCTCCAGTTGACCAATTTAATTACAACTTTGTTTCTCTCATTGCAAAATTTAAATTCAGCCTCAAACGTTCCCTACTGGTGAATAGGATAAGGCTATGTTTCTGGTTTAGAAAACAATTACTAAAGTGTTCTGGAAATGTCTCCATCCATGTAATAAATTTACGGTTGCTTATGGGAGCCACTTTAAAGATAATAACTCTTTTTGTACAAATTCTGCTATATCATTCTAGTAAGCCCATTATCTTTTTTTTAAATGGATGAACATGTTAAGGTATAGATGCAAGTCTTACTGTTTCAACCAGAATGTAAACTCATGCTATAGCTAACCATGTAACCTCAGTACACAAATTACCTCTCAATGCTTTCTCTATGATTCAGTTTTCTCATAAACCAAATGAGGCCTATCTCAAGGATACAACATAGCCTAGCATGGTGGTGCATGCCTTTAATCCCAGCACTCTGGGAGGCAGAGGCAGATGGATTTCTGAGTTTGAGGCCAGCTTGGTCTATAGAGTGATGGACAGCCAGGGCTACACAGAGAAACCTTGCCTCCAAAACAAAACTTAAAAGGATGCTATGTATACTAATATATGTACACCTAAACACAGTGGCAGGTTTCCTTATGTTTTTTTTCATACATGCTTAGTTTTGGTTGATATACATCCTGTATGATTGTTCTTACTGCTGTTTTTAGTTCCTTGGAAATATCTGTTCATGTCCAATATCTTTCCACAAAACCTATGGTTGAATTCTTGTTATTGACCCCAGCCATATAGTTCAGTGACTACAGAGGCATTTTTCGCTAAATCAGCTTTACTCATTTCTAAGCATACTCTTCTTCTTTTTAAATTTAATTTTACTTTTTATTGAAAATTAATTTTTTCATGCAAAATATTCTGGTTCACAGAGACATGTACATCTGTACATTCAGAAGTCCATCCCATAAAAACACAAATTTAGGATCTTATAGAATATATAAGCAAAAGATCTGTAGCATAAAAAAAAGTCCAGACAAACCATTATGAGACAAAAGAACCCTCCAGAAATATGGAGAGTTTGTATAATGATGGCTGTCTACAGCTAGGCCTGTGGCCTGCACTTCGTGTGATTTGTATAGCTAATGAAATCCATTGAAGAAAACTAAGTTTTCTTTTGCAAGAAGTTGTTAATTGGAGATAGCTTCTGAGTTAGGGATGAGTCTCCTCTCAGATCTGGGACTGAATCTGGCTTAGACCTATGCAGACCTTGTACATGCTACGATACTCTCTGTGAGTTCATACATGCATCATTCCTGCTATGTTTAGAAGGCCTAGTTTCCTTTGGGATTTCCATCTATGGCTCTTACTACTCTTCTAGTTTCCTCTTCTACAGAGTTCCCTGATCCCTGAGGGGAGGGATTTGATGGAGACTTCCCATTTAGGACTGAGTATTGAACACTCACTCTCTGCACATTGTCCAGTTGTGGGTCTCTGTGTTTGTTCCCATCTCCTTCAGGAGGGAGCTTCTCTGATGATTACGGAGCAAGACACTTATCTATGAGTATAGCAGAATGTCATTAAGGGTCATTTTTTTGCAACTTTCTTTTAGTAGAACAGTAGAATAGTAGTGTTTTTGTTTGTTTGTTTGTTTGTTTGTTTTGTTTTGTTTTGTTTTTACCTACTTCCATGGCTTATCTTGGCTCAGACTCTTGGTCATCCAGACAGTGTCAGACATGAATTTCATTTCATGGATTAGGCCTTAAATCCAATCAGACAGTGGTTGGTTACTCTCACAAA
>LZPO01065538.1:539735-561313 GCA_001675575.1 Neotoma lepida
GAGGGCTCCAGATCTCATTACAGATGGTTGTGAGCCACCATGTGGTTGCTGGGAATTGAACTGAGGAGCTCTGGAAGAACAGTCAGTGCTCTTAACCTCTGAGCCATCTCTCCAGCCCAGTTGGTTACTCTCATAGCTTTTGTGTCACTATTACGCTAGTATGTCGCATAAGCTGGTACCACTATAGATGAACATTTTGTAGCTGGATTGGTATTTACCTTTTTCTTCTGGTAGCATGCAGAGTACCTTCCAATACCATGGACACTAGTCAGTAGGGGTGAAGGCTCTAGGTAGGCACCAGCTTGTCTTCTCTGTGTTCAATGAGCTATGTAGTATTGTCTTCAGCAATAGGATCTTATCATCAGTTTATGGAAAGCAACCATTAACCTTATAATAGCCTGGGTTTGGGTAGGGTTTTCATGAGTTCCATTTGGCTAACAACTGCTCTTCTTAAATCCTGTGAGTACCTTCTTATTCAGTTCTATTACAACAAACTTCTTAAAGTCAATTTCAAATCTTGTATCCTACTTTGTTCTTTAAAGTAAGAGGCTGAACTGTGCTAGTCTGTTAAATTCCAAGTAAATTGCATTGATAAATAATAATGATACCATACCAAGCTATATCAAGAAACTAGCACAAAACTTAAAGATACTTAGGGAAAATTCTTTCCTTTGTTTTTAAGTTGAAACTATTTTAAAGCTACATGATGATTGGTCACAATGTAGAATTACATGTGAAGCAATTGGAAAACTCACCTCTTGCAATATGAACACGGACGACCGATATTGTTAGTAAAAACATCAGGATCACTATTATGACATTGTACATAGATGAAAACAATAGTTTAGGATATGGAGACTTCCTAGTGGCTTAACAGAGGTTGTTGTACTAGCACAACATTACCATCTGTGTTGAAAATGGGACAAGGGGGCAATCAGTGTAGAAAATTACAGCCCAATATGTTTTCTCCTCTGAGTCTCCCTTTGGTGTTCAGAGTCATTGTTTCACAGAAGCACAAAATGTACCCAGGAATGAGAGTCTTTGGCATTTGATAGAGAATATTGTACAAGTTCTTATCATTCACTTGGGCTAAATTAATGGCAGCATTTATGAAGAGTGTACCAGAAGTGTTAAAGCACATTAAACTTGGAGCTTTAGTCTCTGCAAAGTAATGTTCTGTTTTGAGGTTTTTTTCATTACACAAACGTAATGAAACAAGCAAATACCTCAGTACATCTGTATTTGTTGATACTTGACATTTTATTTTAACATGAGATTTAGGAGAAAGCTTATTTAGCTAAGATTTCACTATCCCATGATTTACTTTATTTGTTACTATTGAATTTCATCTCTGTAACTGAGTGTCCAATTGTCCCAGCCTCAAATTAAAAGGCCCTCTTCCTTTGATTAATTATGCTTACCACAGTCTTTACCTTTTTTCAGCTTATTCACTTTTTGGAGTTGAAATTGGAGGTTTCTTGGGGATGGGGGGTCATAGACAAATGGCAATTTCAACTGAAGTTGTGCTTTTGATGAGTTCTAGAACAGTTTCAATCATCAGGGGCTCAAATTCCAATATTTTTTTCTATCATTTATGCCTTTTACAAACTGTTCCTAATTTGTCTTGTCATTATATAAAATCCCAAACACATTTCCAGTACATGAAAGCAGCTTCATAAATCAAACCTATTCTTCCTTCTCATCAACCATATTTCTTGTACTTCAGTCAAGCGAGGCTCTTCAATCATTCTTTAAAACCCAATATACCCCACATCTTCTTTGAAAGTCTTCCATATACTTTTGTTTCCTTTGTGCTTTCTCTTTTTGCTTTGATTTTTTTTAACCCTAGGCCTTTAATTCTGGTGAAAGTTGACATGTATTTATCTTGGCTAGATCTTTTCAACAAGATTATCATGATAATATGGTCAAGGACTACAACCTGTTATAGAAATACTTCCTGCATAGTACCCAGCTTAGCGCTAAGTTTATAAACAGGAGTTATTGGTCTCTAATTAAAGAATTGATTAGCTTACTGTAACTTTGATATTTTTTCCTCAGTGATCATAGATTTACTACCTATTCTGAGTTAAGATGGATGACATATGAGTTTGAATTTCAATTGAAATTGGAATTATATTATTCTGAGGGGGAAAAAGTAAGTGTTGGGTTATTTGCCTTTCAGCTGTAGTGAAGTCAGTAAATCCTTTTCTGAATTAATATGGAATCTGTTTGTAAATGGTTGTTGAATTTCTAATCCTAAAATTCAGAAAACAAAATTGGACCTTTAGCTGTAGAACCTATTTTTGGAGTGCTGTATTAGACATATCCTTCCCAATGAGTTACTTGGAACCCAACAATATATGTACGGCCATTTCTAGCACAAGCAAGACAACATCAAGAAATAATGGTTTTGTGCCATAAGGATATATTCAGGGACTTAAGAGTATTTTGGCAAAAGCTAGGTCATAAAGCTAATATGGAGAAGGATTAAAGAATTTGAAAGATGCAGGCAACTATTTGATGATTATAGCACTTCAAGATTATAATTTGCATTTTCTAAATACTATGCACAATTCTCAGATTTCACCATTAAAATCCCACTTACTAGTTTAAAATAAAAGCCTATAGCTCTCCCAGGAAAAGCATTTCTTTTTTTTAAATTATTTCACTTAGCTATTAACACATAAAAATGAACATATTTAATCTTTCCAAGAAATAAAAAGTTCTTTATGATCCGTCCCTGGTGCATGAGCTGGTTTTTTTGAAGCCCAGTGCCTATGGTGGGACACCTGGCGCAGCTTTGGCTCAGAGAGGAGGGTCTTGGACCTGTGTCAACTAAATGTACCAGGCTCGGGGGACTCTCCATAAGAGACCTTGCTTTGGAGGAGGTGGGAAATGGGGAGGGAGTGTGGGGGATGGCTGGGGGGTGGGAGGAGGGAGGAGAGGGGTTTCTGTGGTTGGTATGTAAAATAAACAGAAAATCTTTTAATAATAAAAAAAATTTTTAAAGTTCTTTATGGTTTTTTCATTCACCAAAATAAGTAATACTTTGGCATGTAGATAGATAATTCTGATATGTCTGTAGAAACATTAAGTATTTTGAAAAAAATG
The DNA here is from genome assembly GCA_001675575.1 of Neotoma lepida. Taxonomy (NCBI): domain Eukaryota; kingdom Metazoa; phylum Chordata; class Mammalia; order Rodentia; family Cricetidae; genus Neotoma; species Neotoma lepida. Next base: position 542,847 of record LZPO01065538.1, read on the forward strand.
AAACCCCTGACTCAAGTCAGCAAACTAAAATGCTGGAGGTTTTTTGAAAGAACCTTAAAAATTCTTGTAACAGCATGACTTAATTTTTTCCTTGTATAGTTAATGGTCCAATATACTTCTCTTGCGAATTGATATACATAGGATCGTGATGATGGCACCCTCCATGTGTACCTTTAATGTTTGTGATTTATTGTCCTAGGAGTGGGAGAGGTATTGATGCATTCATACATTCCCTTTCATGAAAAGTGTAGTGCAATGTATAACAAGTGACCCAAGGTAGGAGGTTAGTTTGTAGGTATGAACTACAAAAGGCTAAATGTTCCAATTTTGTGTTGGTAACCTAAATAGAAGCAGCATTGTACCATGAAGAGTTCTGCACTAGACTTGGGAAACTTGAATGCCTGTTATGTGGGCTTCTGAAAATCCATTTATTCACTTATTAAATTAGTATTTATTGGAATATAGGTAAGGCACAGGACTTGGAATTGGAATCAGTATAAAATAAAGTATATGGATACCTGGCCTAATGGAACATATAGTCTTCTGAAAGAATGATGTATATATGATGACAATATTGCAACTGTGATAAGTATGAATAAGAAAAAATACAGCATTCTATGTAAATATGTAATAGGAGAATTTGTTCAATTCAGAGAGCTCAGAATATATTTCCCTGAGGAAGTGAGAATTAGCCAGCCTTGAAGACACAGTTAATCAAAGTGGGATCACAACATGCCAGAGATAGGACAAACATACAGAGAAGATCTGCAGTACTGATGAGCATGCTCTTTTCAAAGACTAAAATCGGGGCAGAGTGATAGGGAGAGATGGAGCAAACACCATTGCTCTGTTTCCTGAGTGTGGATGTGTGTGACCATGTGTAGATGAAAGTTTGTCCGGTTTTCCCACCCGGCTCCCACGGCCCGCTTAGACCCAAATAAACACACAGAGGTTTATATCATTTTTAAACTATGGCCCTGGCAGGCTTCTCGCTAGCTAGCTCTTATATCTTAAATTAACCCATTTTATAAATCTATGTCGCCACGTGTTCCACGTGGCTTTACCTGTGCGCAGTTACATGTTGCTTTCTGGGCGGCAGAATGGCGTCTGCCCCTGCTCTGCTTTCGGCTTTTCTTCCCCTAGTTCGAATGTCCCGCCTAACCTTATTCTGCCTCACCATTGGCCAAACAGCTTTATTTATCAACCAATCAGAGCAACACATTTTTAGAAAGACATTCCCATCAACCATGTCTCGATTGCCTCCCTCTGTAACTTCCTCACCCTCAAACTGTTGTGTTTGCTAGACACTTTGTCACAGCACAAAGTAAAGTGACTAACAAGGTATTATAGGACTTTTAGGTCATATTGGAGGATTTTGATAATGACCTTCAAACCTAATAAGGATGCCTTTGAAAAGATTTGGTCAGTGATATCAAGCGTCAAGTGTCAATTTGCATTCAGAAAAGATCAGTCTGACCAGTTGTGAAGAGTGAATCAGAAAGTGACTGGGGGAAAAGGGTGGGAATCAGTTAGAAGACAAACAGTGGGCCAGGAGACTGACAATCTTAGCAGTGAGATATAAGAAGGTGACAGTGTAAAGAGGAGCTAGAAGATCCAATAGGAAAACATGTCAAATTCAGAGTTTAAACTAGATCTAAGGGTGGTGCTCAAGGAGGGAGCTCTCAATACTAACTTACACATTTGAGGCTTAAGTAGCTGGATTATGTGTCATACTTTGAAATGTAGAAGACTATAGAACAACAATTATTTGTTTTGGTGGGGGTAAAGAATGCAGAAAGACAATATAGATGTGATAAATTTTACCATATTTGTTGGGTTTGAGTCACTATGAATTTTTTGACTAATTTCCAAAGGTTTAAGATAAGGGTGATGAATCACTGAAGATTGTATATAGGATTTGAAAACTTTATGTATAAAAAACCATAGAGAATGTTTTCTTTGGGCATGTGGAGTCTCAGTTGTAACCATTCCCTTCACATATTATAGCCATATTAAACCATCGAACCTCAATTATCAAGTATAACAATCTTTATATCATGTCAATACAAACCTACCAATTAATTTGGTCAACTACATGAAATGATCAGTTACATGAATAACTGATTGTATCATGAGTTGACAAATTAAATCACTAAGATTAGTTGCCACAATAAACTAAAAAAGACACAACTACACACACATATATATATAAAATTATATATATATATATATAATATTAATGCTGATTGCTACAGAAAGCACTTTCTTTCTGAATAGAAGTTATTATAGGGGGTAACACGAAACCTAATAAGTCTTTTAATAAAAAACCCAGAGCCTGATATTGGTGTTAATGCTGAATGATCAGAGACAAAGGAACAAGTCACAGCCACCACCTCTTACCTCACCAACTCCTCTTTCTGGAACAACCTCCAGTTCCTTTCTCCTCAAGCCTTTTATACCTTTCTCTGCCCACCGTATCACTTCCTTTCTCAACCTCTCATAGTGCTAGGATTAAAGGTGTGTGCCACCACTGTCTGGCCTCTGTGTTTAATCTAGTGGCTGTTCTGTTCTCTGATCTCCAGGAAAAGTTTATTAGGATACACAATATATCAGCACCGTAGCGAGGATGTCCTCTCCTGTTTCCATCACGGATTGATGCTATCTTGGGGCATCAACCATGAGTAGAGAACAAACAGAAATAAAAGTATATAATAAAAGTTATAATATAGTCTGCTTTGTTCACTCCAAGGTTTTAACTTTGTTGAAAGTATTTAGTCTCAAATTTGTGGGCTCCCTGTATTTAATTTTCATTTGGCTTTTTTTGGCCTTGCTAGTCACTATTTTTCTAAAATACCTTTCTCTCATCTGCAGTTAGTATATATTTTGTCTCTCCTCCTTTTTCAAATAAATACATGTGTGTAAGTAAGGTTTAATCATCCTATAATATATTCTCATAGCTAACTTTATTTATGTTTTGAATAGCATGTCATTTTGGAAAAAAATGATTTTCAGCACTTTAGTATTAAGAAGGATGATAAAGGGTTAACAATATCTGAACATTACTTATGTAGTACGTAAGGAAAGTGAGGCTAGTCAGTACATGGACTATGGCAACTGAATGAATTATTGACAACCTCAAGAAAAGGTAAAAATTTCAATCAAATCATACCTACAATTAATATTAATGAAATACTAGGTCATTTTGTTTCTTTACAGCTTGTTATGCATGAATATGTAAAAGCAAGGCCTAAAGCCAAATATATTTTTCATGAAATTCTTTCAAATTGAGCTAGATGAGTTGGCATTTCCATGATTTATGTAATGAGAGATTATTTCCCATGCAATATGATTATTTGGTATTTATTAAACATTACAGTGTAAGAGGGCATAAACAGAGGGTTATTCAAGTTTATTTTTTCTATTAAAGAGCAAAACTTTTATTTGTATCACTGAGTCAAAGCTACCGGCCCTATACAATATGACTAGAACATAGCCAGAAGCAGAGTTTCACAAGTTAGTCAACTGCCCATTACTATGACAAAATACCCAAGAAAATCACTTTGACAGAAGGTAAGACTTATTTTGGTTCATAATTTCAGTGTTTCACTGGCTCTATTACTTGTTGGCAAGGCAAAAACATCATGTAAAAAGCACCTGACAGCCGGGCGGTGGCCCCAGCACTCGGGAGGCAGAGGCAGGCGGATCTCTGGGAGTTCGAGGCCAGCCTGGGCTACCAGTGAGTTCTAGGAAAGGCGCAAAGCTACACAGAGAAACCCTGCCCCGAAAAAACAACAAAAAAAAATCACAATTGTTAGCCGGGCGGTGGTGGCGCACGCCTTTAATCCCAGCACTTGGGAGGCAGAGGCAGGCGGATCTCGTGAGTTCGAGGCCAGCCTGGGCTACCAAGTGAGTTCCAGGAAAGGCGCCAAAGCTACACAGAGAAACCCTGTCTCGAAAAACCAAAAAAAAAAAAAAAAAGCACCTGTCAGAGAAAAGCTTCAAACCTCATACTAGCCAGGAAACAGAAAGAGAGACTGAGCCTAAGATAAACCTTTCAAAGTTATACTTGCTCAGTGGTGACCTTCCTCCAACCAAGTGCCCTCCACCAATAACCCATTCGGCTATTAATTCTTCAGTAAATGAGGTTAGCTTCATGATGCAATTACCTCTCAGTAGATCCACTAGCTGGGGATGAGCTTGTTGATATGGTTTGAGAGAACATTTTATATCCCAACTCAAAGTTTGGATATATGACAAAGCTCAAAGTAAAAGTGGCCAAAATCTAGAAGTCATGAACACTTAAGGTCTTGGCTGCAGAGAATAATTGTTCTTAGAGAAGGTAAGCAGTAAACTAAAAACATAACGTTTAGGTTAGACATGCATAAAGCAAAGCAGGTAGCAGTTATTTATTACAGGAGTCAGTGTCTGACATAGTTCAGTCCTAAGTTTTATATGAAACAATGTATGACATTTTACATGCATTTTTATGTTTTGTGTTTATGAATTCCATGAAGATACTATTACTAGTTATTCCATTCTACAGATATGAAATCTTAGTTATGGGTTTCTGAGCTCTCTCTCTCTTTCTTTTTCTCTCTCTCCTGTCTTCCACTCTGCATTATCTAAACTTTCTCTATGTCTATGTCTATAAGAAAAGTTAAAACTTAATTTGCTTGTTCTTCCCCTTAGAGACTATCATAGTACCTGCCATATCAAAGTTACTCAGACACTCAGGAAGTTTGCTGGTTGGATGAGTAAATGCTGCGGAAAGCCCCCAGCAATGGTGTGTTATCTAGCCATGAACACAAGAGCTCATCCCTAGCTGCTGCCATAATAAATTGTATTTTGCTATATTAGACACCTTCAGGGCCTTATTTCTGGTGGACAATTGATAAATTAATCCTGATAGGATGATAGCAGTAGATAATTACTGTATGTTAATGTGTCACCACACCTACATAACTTATTTGCATTTTAATAGAGCAATTGTAGATGTAATCCCTTCAGGCAAAAGAGAACGAGTCTTGGGGGTAATAAAGTGCTAATCTGGGCGGGGGTGGGGGGGAAGGTGGTAATATGCAAATCTCAAGAGATACACTTTATGTGTTATGTCAGTTGTGATCTTTCCTTGGGTTTGTATTAGTTTTCCTGATTCTTTGGAGCAAAATCTCAAGCCCTTTTGGGTAAAGGCAAATGGTTAAATCTAATAAGATGCATGGTACTGTGAAATTAGATTAATTAGCTAGGATTTGAATTAAGGTTGTTTTGCCGATAAACTGTATCCAAAATCTACTTTTATGAAATTTTTGTTTGAGGTGCCTACACTGAGCTATACTGAATATAATTTTTCTCTTGAAGCTGACAAGTGGAGAAAATAATGGTACATCTCATGAAAGGATTGAAAATATCTCATTTTACACATGTGCATATGCAGACCTCAGTTTAACATAGCATGATGAAATCCAATTTGGTCAATTATTTCTTTAGACATCTACAATAAATATGTTACCTGAGGTTTTTTTTTAATGTTTCAGTAAGCTCAACTTTCTGAGACACGTGCACAGTTCACACAAATGATGCAGTTTTTGGTCAATGAAACAATGATGAAGTTATTATGTGATATTATTTATCACAAAATATCAGAGAAAGAGCTGATAAATGACTGAATGACATAGTGTGAATGCTTAAGATGGTCATTCTATTCACTAAACATTTGATGAGCACAATCTCTGTATCAGAAACTATGAAAAGAAGACTGGGAATAGGAAACATTAATACATAAATGCTTCATATTTCCTCAAGTTAGATCTTTGAGTTTACATATTTTTCCTGTGGAAGATTTTAGAAACTGTTTAATTTGAATTAATACTTTTATGGATTATCGCATTAATTTCACATTTTCTCAACTGCTATCATTTTGTAATAAGTTTTAAAATTAGTTGGCATTATTCCTTTAGCATTGTTTCTTTTAAATATTGTTTTGGCTACTCTGAATTCTTTATTTTCCTTAAAAAACATTATATTGAAATAAAATTGGAGAGATGTTGCATTGCTTAAGGATTTAATACACAAGTACTATGTTTACATCATTTCCTCCTCCTTCTCCTCCTCCTTCAACTCCTCCTGTGTCCATGCACCCTACCCCTTCTCAAATTCGTGGCCTCTTTATTTACCATTGTTGTTGCTGTTGTTGTTGGTGGTGGTGGTGGTGGTGGTGATGGTATTTGTGTGTGTGTGTGTGTGTGTGTGTGTAAATCTATAAATTCAATTAGCTTATTTAGTCTTGCTCACATGTGTATATTTTTAGAACTGACCACTTGGGATTGAATCACCTATCAGGGACCTCATCCCTGGAGCAGACAGATTATTGCCCTCTCAGAAGCCCTGAATTACTTGTAGCTCTTCATTTAAGAGTGCGACTTTATGCTATATACCTCATCCATATTGGCATGTCAACTGGTATTGTTTTTGTCTAAGTCTTGTTTATGCAACCATATTGTTGAGATTTCATGAGTACAACTTCCCTGCCCTATATAGAAGACACATACTGGCAGTAGACATCTTGGTCTTCTGGCTCTTTATAATCTTTCTGCCCCCTCTTTAGTGATGTCCCTTGAGCTTTAGATTGACAGGTGTGTTGTAGATGTGTCATCAATGGGTATTGAACACATTCAGTTGTTCTCTGCATTTTCACCAGTCATAGTGTTCTCTAATGGTCTCTGTTTGTTGCAAAGAGAAGTTTCTTTGATGAGGGCTATGAGCTACAGTTATGTTTAGGTATGAGAAGAATTTAGAACGAGTAATTAGAAATTTTACTGGTTCAGGGAAGTAGCAGTAGTAAGCTCTCCTCTAGGGTCCTTAGCCTCACCAGCCATGAGTTTACAGTACTTGGTTTACAGACTAGGTTTACAGTCTGAGGCATGAATACCCTATTGAATGGGGCCTTAAGTCCAATTAGATGGCTGTTGGTTACCCTCAGGATATAAATGCCACAGCTACAAACCACAACAATGAACATTAAAGTAAGATATTCCCAGAGAGAATGGGGTCTCCCAGTCCATGAAGAGTAATGTATTTCCCTCATTTAATTCTCATGTAATTTCTCTCACTAATGTTCTTATGCCTTTGCATATCATATTTTAGTTTCGATGGTTGAGCTCTTTATTGTATGAAGAAATAAAACTGACTTTCAAACCTTGATGAATCTTGGTGGAACATTGCTACTTGCACTCATTTTTCCTGGTAGCTTGCGTTTTATGCCTTAGGATTTTCTATGTAGATAGTCAAGTCATTTTGCCTTGAAGGCAGCTTTACTTCTTTCTTTAAAACCTTCATTTCTTTTGTTCCTTTTGCTTATCTTATTCTGTGGTCTCAGATCTCCAATGCAATATTAAAAACAAACAAACAAACAAAAAAACCCATGAGCCTAGATAGCCTATGTCCGCTTCTGATCATCAAGAAAAATAAAATAATATTTTAATATAAAGAATGATAGTAATTATATTTTTGAGACAAAGTCTCACTATGCAGCCTGGACTGGCCTGAAGCTTATTTGCAGACCAGGTTTTATATGTTACTTGGTCTTTTTCCCTTGCAGCCACACATAGGTGTAGCTCCCACACCTCATCAGGCAGCCTTTAATACTCTTCCTTTGTTCTGTACATTTAGTATTTTGATTGCTATGTGCCAAGGGGGCTTTCTTTTCTGTATGCACTTCTTGTATCTCGATAGGCACCTCCTTCTTTAGGTTAGAAAATTTTTCTTCTATGATTTTGTTGAAAATATTTTCTGTGCTTGGGACCTGAGTTTCTTCTTCCTCTATGCTTATTATTCATAAACTTGGTCTTTTTATAGTGGCCCAGATTTCCTAGATGATTTGTGCCTGAATTTTCTTTTTGATTTAACATTTTCTTTGACAAAGACAACAATTATCCATTTCTTCTATTTTGTCTTCAATGTCTGCTATTCTTTCTTCTGTCTCTTGTATTTCCTTGGTAAGGCTTGCCGCTGATGTATCAAGCAAGTTCCTACATTTTTACTTTCCAGTTTTCCCTCTGTTTGGTCTTTGTTGATTCTATTTCAACTTTTGAAGTCTTGAGCAATTCTCTTGATTTTATTCTGCTGTTTCTTTGTGTTTTCATGGATTTCATTAATAGATTTATTCATATCCTCCTTAAGATCCTCAAGCATATTCATAATACCTATTTTGGAGTTTTTTTCTTATGCTTCAGCGATATTGCATTTTCAGGGCAATTTTACTAATTTTCATTTGTGTAGAGTTGCTGGACTGCAGTGGACACAGACTGTCCTAGCTGTAATTTATAATGCTTTTATGCTGGCATCTGGGCATCTGGGTTTGGGATAATTGTAATTCTAGGTATTTATATCTGGTCTTGTCTTTGTTGGGTAGATTTTCTGGGCCTTAGTTTCTATAACTCTCTCTGGATCTTAGGAGCATGTGGTGGTTGCGAGTTGCTTACAGGAAGTGCTTCTGAGTCCCTGTTTGATGTGATCGCTAGAGTTCCCAGGTAGAACTTGTTTCTCAGTATTGGGAACTAGCAAGCCCATAGGGATGAGCTAGAAGGGCAGGGTGAGGAGAAGGTGCACAGGAAGGAGAAAGTTGTGTCTGCCAAGATCTGGAGAATTCACAGGGAATGGAGGAAGAGAAGGAAGACAAACCCCTGAAGGTAGTCTGCTACAAGGCTAGGGATGAGACTGGGGGACTGGAATTGGAGGTTGGGAAGGAAAGTGAGTGTATCACAACAAATGGATGATAATAGATAATAACTATGCCAATACTCTGATGCATTACTACACAATGCATAGATGTATTGAAACCTCATATCTTACTCCATTAATTTGCGTAATTATGTGTTACACATAAATGTAAAAAACATATGTTTAAAAGTAAACAATCACAGAAGATCAGATTATTTGAAGAAAAACCAAGAATCTAGTGTTGATTTAAAAACTCGATTTAATAACTGGTACATCAGATATGTCTTACAAAGATACTAGGTAGTGAAACATAAAAGTGGTTAGAAAACACAAAAACTTAACTAAAAACAATTCCATTGTATGACAACCTGAAACACCTTGAAAAATAAAAGCTGGGGATGTGGTTCAGTGGTAAACCACTAGCCTGACACCCTATCAACAAAAGAGTAAGTGAAAGAACTTTATAATATGATCACACAAACATACCTATAATGCAGACATGTAGAGAACATCTGAGATCCATAGAGCTTCCAACTTAAGTGCATTCATTTTGAAGTATTTCCATTACTCCTTTTAATACACATATTTCTTTTGAGTTAGTTGTAAACTATAGGATAGGTCATTTTTACTTTACTAAACTTTGTGGTAACATATTTTCAAGTTTTATATTATTTTCTGTGCCTCCACATTATGTCATGGCATGGTATTTAATCAAGTGACTTTGTAACTTATAACTATTATCTTATTTTAACCCAATTTATTTTTCTACTTATCAATGATGAGTATTTTCAATATTAAATCTTCCTTCATATTATATATTATTTAATTAAAATATATTCATAAAATGCAATTATAATCTAGCATTAAATTGGAAAGCCATGTGATGTTTTTCAATTTTATTGAACAAGGAGATTTTGTCATCTGCAAATAGTACCAGAATTTTTCAAGCTGATTATTAGTACTTTTCTTATGGGATATTAAATTTTGCATACTGAAAAAAAAGTTCTACACTAAGAGTGAAGCAATTTGCAGCAGAAACAGGAAGATGTTAAGTCCTTCAAAACCTTGAATTTATAAGTAATCTAAGGCTAGGGAAAGGATTTGCTAAAAGTGGTAGAATATTGATGTGCACTAAGTCCACATTAGGTCATATCCTGTGACAAGTAGTTTGTAAAAAATGAAAATCAATAATACCAAGTCAAGAAATTATAGTTCTGTGATGTCTGGTGTACCACTACTGAAGGCCCATGTTAACACTTTAATAAAAAATAAAAAATAAAATAAATATAAAAACTGAAAATAATTTTATTGTTTCTAAGGTTATTGAGCAACATGTTTTCTTACAGTCATAAGAAAATGTCTGAAAGAAAGTTTTAGTATGACCAGGTAAACCCTAAAGCAGCACCTTCTATGCTTGAAATAGTTAAGAGTTCTTTCAACTTATTTAACATAAACTTTATATGTTATATGATAGTGACAATTCCATTTTCCTTTTTTAATGAGAGGAGAAAGATCACCCTGAGCATGATTCTCAGAAAGATTTGTGTAAGCTGTTCAAATACATATACTATGATAACACTGTGACAGACCTGCTCAAACTAGTTTCATAACTTAATATTTCATTTTCACACACTGAAAGGTCATGAGGTCATGGGGAAAATAAATTCAAGAGAAAGAAAGGCAAATACTTCCTTTTGAATGATACATCTTATTTTGATTAGAAGTAGTGTTATTATCATTTCAAGTAAATCACAGTGAATATCTTTCCTTATGTTCTCTTATATTTTAGCTTCTACATCATTCTTTGTAAATTATATTCTGACTCTCAGTTAGATTGCAATTTTTAGCAATCAGATTCTTTCTTTCTCATGTGCACACACATACATACACACACAAATACACACACACACACACACACATACATACACATACACACACACACACACACCCTGGCACCTGGTATCACATCGTGATATACTTGGCATATCACATTTAATTTTTACTTTGTTTTAAAATAATGTATGAATGGTAATTTTGAGTAGCTATGTCAAGGGTATTGACTTGTCAACCTCATTATTCTTTGCTTCAGTGACTTCTTCCTAAATATTGATTACATTGCAAAGAGATCATGTCTGATGTCTTTAGAATTTCCTTTTAACTATGAACTTTATATTGCTTCAAAAATCAAATGCACCTAATTAATTAGTGTTTGTATTATTTACTGTTCAATGACCACGCTACATATTATACAAAACACTGAAAGCATTGCTAAAATCTAGTCCATACTTACTTCATTTTCTATGACAAGCAGTTTGTAAATTATTATACTTCATACAACATTTGTCAACCTATGTGTATTCTGATGTCAAGATACCTCAGACATACAAATGACTACTTAGCACTAAGGATAGTGGATGTCACCTATATGAGAGTCACATTTACCCATGAGTAAATGGTTTGAGTTAACAGTACCTCAAAGAAAGTTATAGTGGCCTTAGAAGGTGATTCAAAGCTCTATGCCTTGATGGTGGTATTTTTAATATACATTAATTTAATGTTATTGATGGATTATAATAATCCGTACATAACCAAAGAACATGCTTTGCATCACTTCTAGGGAATGAAAATTCAGTAAAGCATATTTACCAATAAACTACAATGAATGAGTTACAGTCTTTCTTTGTAACATTAGCAGTCATTTCTAGTTTATGTTGTGCTTTGGGATCATCATTAGATATATCTCTTATGAACAAAAAGAAATGAAAGAAAAATCTATTATGCTAATGACTTAATTACCAAATGATACAGATTTCCTGATGAGAGAATAGCACAGCATGGAATGTTGCCTGTTTTTTATATGCTTTGTTGAGGAGGAGGGGATAAGAGCCAGTTACTGTAGACAATTTTACGTTTGATGTTTGAAATAAACACAAAATAAGTCTCCAGGAAAAGAAAATTGTAGAAATACCAATTCCCTTTAAGCAACTTGAAGCCTGAAGCTTTTCTGGGACTTCTAAAGATATGCAGAAGAAGAAAGAGCCTTAGATTTGTATCACTGAGTCCTATGAGAAGAATTTTATTTGAGAGTGCAATAAAATTCATAGAATAGTCAGAATCCTTTACCTATGTGGCAATATTAATTCAAATGGTAATGTCTCTAAAAACCAAAAAAAATGCTAATTATGTAACACTAATTCTTTCTAAGGCTGTGGAAGAAGGAAAAATAAAATCATTGTTAGCGTCCATAAAAAGACAAATCAGTGTCCTCACTGAATATTAAGTCCACAAAGGATGTTTCATAAGCACTTGGATTAGTTTCACTTCAGAAACACAAAGAAAAGAATTCTTCAATCACAAGATATCTCCCTTAAATATTCAACAATGGAGCATAAAACTCCAAGCCAATAATTGGTATCTTTAGTCAAATGCTGAATTTCCAGATGACCTCTATAACAATTAAGTTCTTCTCAGAGATAATCAATTTAGTTCCAATTAGTTATTAATCACTTTGAATAAATTCTTGAGAGACATCTGGCAATTCTAGGACAAAGGAACAAATGTAGGTAGATCAAGTAAGCTGTGATGAGAGAGGAACAAATGTGAAAGAAGAAGAGGATAGCAAGAAGGTGACATACTAGAATCTTGGGAAGGTGTGACAGTAGAATCCTATATTGTTTGGCATCAGCAGAAAGCCACTAGGACTCTGAAGAAATTAAAGGAGTGGATATCATTGTGTGCATGAACAAACACAAAAGCATGTATTGCATGCTTTAGGAAACTATAGTTGAGTTCTAAAAAGCTTCCACCTTGGTTATTGGTAATAATCTATGACAAATTATAAATTATTATTGAAGAACATTGCTATTTACATTTTAAATTTTTTTTAATTTTTGAGACTACAATTTCACAATTTCCTGATTCCTTTTCTACACTCCAAACCTTCTAATGTACTCTCTTGCTTTCTTTCAAATCCACAGCCTTAAGTTTTGTTAATGAATATTTCTTCCTTTTCTTGTGATGATTATATGTATCTCCTCCATATATGCCTATCACTTCTTGATTTCATTTGTCTGGGCCAAAGAGTTTTGTTTTTCTATTGATAACAGACATATGTGTGACCAAGTTTAGGTTGGTTACTTGCTTAAACATATCCTTTTGCTCATCCTTCATGAAAGCTGTCTACATGTACACATTTTAAGGAGTGTACTGGAACTTTTTAAAATTGCTTCTGAGATTTATGGACTTAAAATACTTAAGCTCTATAAGGCTCAATGTTCTTACTAATACCATTAGTGTTGATATTAATGACAACCATAGGGGCTAACAGTGAGTCAGTATGTGATTATTCAATATACCACATTAGACTAGGAGCTTTGTATAAATTGTTTTATATACTGCACATAGTTTATTTTTCATTATATTCTTAAAATGTTTTCATTGTTAAAAATACAGTGAGAAAAAAATAGCAAATTTTTATTAGTACTATAACCTAACATTCCACCTAAGAATCTCTCATCTATCCATTGGTACACACATTTTATGGTACACGTATTTTCCATTAGGTATAAAATATATATGACTTATGTTCTAGTCAATTGTCACATCAAAATTGTGATTAAGATACTGTTTTAATTTTTTAAATATGGAAACATGAACTGAAGAAAAGGCTCAGAGTGTGAGTCATGCAAGCAGGGTGACCTGAGTTCAGATTCCCATGTAAAACCATCACACGTAATGTGATTGTATGATTTTACTGTTTCAACACCAAAATAAGAGGCAGGGAACCTTCAGAAACTCATAGGACACCCAGAATGATAAATGCAGCTCCTAATGACTAGAGACCCTGTCTCAGGCAAGATGTAACACAAGCAAAACCTAGTACCTAAATTTGCCTCCTGACCATTACACACATAGAAAGGCACACGTGTACCTACACTCACTTTCACACATAGAGGGAGAAGGGAGAGATGGAGAGTAGGGAGCAGTTCTGTGTATAGAGTAATACAATAGTTGTTATTAGACCACACCCCTTTCTTCCACACATTAAGTTTTCTACTATACACTGGGACTTCTTTGGTAGCAGAATAGTTTAAGGGCTCATATCCTTCCTTTAGTTAGATCTTCGGATTAGAGCGTACTTTGAGAAGGAGTATTGAAAACTCAGACAAGATTTACTAAATAATTTTTAAAAATGACTATAGCATCTGGAGGACCAAGTCATCCAAAATCACAGCTACATTTCTGGGAAATGGCCATAATTCACTCAGTGAACCCCCTCTTTAAATATGGGGCCTTTATTCCTACTCAATAGTTTTACCCTGAGAGTTTCTTTTTTTAAAAAAAGTGGGTTTGCAGTACTAAAATTAAAATGATGTGTCCATAAAATTCCACAGAAATAATTTCTTCAAAAGTGCCTTGTTTTCCTACTGACCAGAAGCCACTTTCCCTGACCCAGAAGTGCTAGACTCAGTTGCAAAGACTTAATTCTTTGGCCTAAACTAGGATCCATTTAAACATTTTACATCCCTGAAAGCAATGATACTATTCTACAAAACCAGTCAAATTGCTGCTTCTCTACGCTTTTAGTACATATGATTGTTTTCTCTTTTATCTTTTATTTTCTTTTCCTGGGTTATTTTAATTTACTGAGTTTCTTTTTTTCTAAGTATTTTCTACTGACAAGGGTTATCCTAAGACTTATTTGTCTGGCCCTGAACTGATAGAAACCCAGATGACAACTTTCAGTCCTTTGGTACAGTGGGTAATATGGATAGTTTGTACCCACAAATGGGTCAAGCATATTGCATTCAATGTTCCATCAAGTCATGCCAAGTCTATCCTCTCATGGGTTTAGGTTTCAAAAGGAAAGGCTATGAGGTTGCACATTTCTTGGCATGGGGTATACCTCTTAGTGAAATGAAAGACACTTTGCAGACAAAAAGCTGGCAGGAAACATACCTTTGATTTCACCAGCAAGCATGCCATATGTCACAAAATTCTACTGCTTCCTCCCTGTTATTTCATCTGAGTGCCTCTTTTCTGCACATGGCTTTTGGCTGCAATTAAGTAAATAAAATGGATACTACATTTAATTGATGTAAAGAATTTGAATTCACGTGATCTTAAGTAGGTTGTTTGATAAACAAATAGTATGGCCATTTGATACCCTTTATGGTACGCTACATGTAGTAAAAAAAGCATCAGGGGATGGATAATACTATATCCTCTGCCACGTTCTGCTACCATCTTGCTATGTGACCTTTGGCAAATATCTGAACCTCTATATTTTCTTTTGAACATGGGAGTGACAACAAATTGTTATGTCAGAAAGATAGCAGCCTTATAATTTATAATACTATTTGTGAATGTTGATAGTTTGAAGAAAAACTAAAGTTCCTTGGAAACTGATTATTTTTAATATATACCAGTCTGAACATTTACACAACAAAAGGAAAGTGAAATAATAAAATTTTCCATTAAAACTTATAATTGACATTTTGACGAAAATGTAATATCATCTGAATGAAGAGAATGGGAAAAATATAAAACATTTAAAAATAATTCATTATCAAAAATCACAAAGGTAATCTCATGTGTTTCAATTCAGTCTTTTAACTTTTTTTTGAAGAAATAATCCTCTCTTTGTGTGTTAATGGATATTGTTTTCCCTGGTGATACTTAGAGAGATAATTACTGTAGAAAATTAAGTAAATAAAAGATTATTCCTCTCCGTCCATGAAATTAGTACCAATAACTTTAATTATTATTTTCTGTTCTGATTTTCCATTTAATATTGCATTCTATTATTTTCCCATAATATTAAAACACTCTCAACCTACTTTAACATTTTATTATATAAGCAATCATATACAAAATGGAAACTTATTATTAATTGATTCCAACACTTAGATATTATATAGCCAGTGTCTTTCTGTGTGCAGTTATAGTCTTTCTTCAAGTCTTTCTTCATCTTCATGTCACCTAATTCTTATCTTTTATCCATAGATTTTTAAAAAGTAAATTCAAGAAATCATATTATTTATTCTGTTAAATCTTAGTATATGATTGCAAGATATAAGTTATTCTACAATGTCATATTACACTTTAAAAATAAAAAATGGTTTTAAATAGTTCACTTCCAAATTTACCAGAATATATATGTATGTGTGTATATATATATATATATATATATATCTTCAATTATTTGTGCACATGAGAATATAAAAACAATAAACCTATTATAATAGAACCATATGTCTCTCAAATCTCTATATTTTTGTTTTAATTTTACTGGCAACTTTTTGTTGAAGAAAGTGTACATTTTTCTGATATATTTTATTATATCTTGGTTTTTCCACTTTCATTCATATGGCATTATTTGGTATTCATTTCTTTACCTATTATTGGCCATGAGCTAGGTGATTGATCTAGATTGGTGCTGCCTCATATGAATACAATGTGGGACACATGTAACTTAACAGTATTCAGAAGCCACACTAAGAACATAAAAATGTTAATTATAATAATATATTTTACTTGATCAAATATTTAAAATTGTTGTCATAATATAATTAGTATAAAATCATTAATGAAATATTTCAATAGTTTTTCTTTAATTAAATATTTGACATCCTAAGCAAAAAGACTCTTACTCTGTACTGTTTCTATAAACTCTTGCCAATAAAATTATCAGTCATCTGGGAGGAACTTCTGGCTTTGGTAAATCTACTAAGATGACTTATTAATAAACGAACATCACAAAAACTAACTATAAAGCTCAAAAAATTGACAAAACCAACTTTCTATATCATCTCTTAAAAATCAACCACAAGTCTATAGCAATATGAAATTAATTATATCCGAGTAGATTATAGGTCTTTACACAATAAAAAGAGGAAATTATATGATTTGGGTTTAGTTCTATGTATGTTCACCACTTCTTTCTCCCAGATAAGTCACTAGCAAGTCTTGGTCATGGTAGGAAAGGTTATAAGAACTCTAACTGCACTCCCACAGCTTAAACTTGCTCTTCTGATGTGGCAAAGTACATGATGCCCTTCTCCAATGGCACCATTCTTAAAAGTGTTAATCTTGGAATCAAGCTAATGGAGAGGGCCAACAGTTCTGCTAACCTGAGTTTCTGGTTTTGTGATTTGTGGTTCCAGGCACTATCTGCATGACTGAAGCTCTGCTTTAATGCAGTTAGTAATGAAGACCTTGGAAGCTCCATGACCAGTTATGCTCTGCTGACTAACTGTGGAATAATGAACAGAGTATTCATGGGAAAGCCTAATACAATATAAAAGCCAAAGAATATAAGAAAATAGCATGCACCTTGAATGAACTCCCTGTCTACACATAGACTCATTAACAGAAAATTGAACCCTTATAGTCTCAAGGTGATTAAGCACAACCTTTCTGTAACTGACAAAACACAAATCTACAGGAACACAGTGGTGACAAGAAAACGAGCTTGCATAAAATTGTAACAGGACAAATGATATCAATAGTCACATATCACAGAATGACATAGTTTAGCATATAAGAGTCTTATGAAAGCATTATGTACGATAGCAAGCGCAAAATACAATTAGGTCTAGACCATTAGGTCTAGAGAGATAGGTCTGAAGGTTAAGTGCTTGCCACTAAAGCTTAAGGGACTGAGTTCAAATCCTACAGCAGGTGTAAAAACCAATGATCAGGGTGAGGGCTATCATTATCTGTGAGTGAAAGGAAAGATGTTAATAGATTATTGTTAAGGGGTTTGCTGGTTTCGTAAATTAGTAGTTGTAGATTCTTCTCCAATCAACGTGGCTTCACTAACACCAAGTAGTTAGCTAGGTTTCCTGTACCAGGCATGGTATCCATCTTGCTGAGCTCCTCATCAAGGAAACCCACAAGGTTGAAAATTATAGTTCTTGCTACACTGTGTCCTTATTGTATAAGTGTTGGTAGAAAGTGTAGCATATTTCTTTCTTTTAGTCTAAAGTAGTACACAGGTGTATATCAAACTGATTACACATTGACCTAACAGTTCTGTGTCCTCTGATTTCTACATGCACATGTACACATGCACAAGTGCACCCATGTACAAATTTATGCACATGCAACTGCCATACATTATATGACTATGTATAGAAAGTATTCAGAATAAATAAGCCCATAGAAACATTTATGTGGGCATTTAGTCTAAGTGCAGACATTGGTAAGCAGAAGGTGGTATTGTAGACTGACACCTGATAACTACAAAACATGGGGTTTTTTTTGTATTTCTCTGATTTACTCTCACATCTTAAAATGTTATCAATTTAAAGTTATGTTTAGAGTCACTATTTCTGGTTACCATTATGACATTTTGTCTAAAATATGTGTTATAACATTGTTTTATATAGGCATTCAAGGCCAAATACCTTTCACCTTTAACAGTTTCCAGAAGCTAATTGATCACTTTAAGCTGCAGCTGAAAGTCTTGCCTATGTTTCATTGTGGTTCCAATGTCTCCCTTGGAAACTTCCAAAACTCTGTTACCGCCTTCAGCAAACACTAAGAATACTCCAGAGCAAGACCAGTTGAATTTGAATTCTAACTTCACTAGCTGTATCATGTTGAAAACATAACTGTGCTTTTGTTTCTTCTGCTATAAAATGTGAAAAGTTGCAGAGGCAGGCGGATCTCTGTGAGTTCAAGGCCAGCCTGGGCTACCGAGTGAGTTCCAGGAAAGGCACAAAACTACACAGAGAAACCCTGTC
>LZPO01065538.1:567354-607482 GCA_001675575.1 Neotoma lepida
GGAACTCACTCAGTAGCCCAGGCTGGCCTCGAACTCACAGAGATCCGCCTGCCTCTGCTTCCCGAGTGCTGGGATTAAAGGCGTGCCACGCCACCACCACCCGGCTTTGTGGAGGCATTTTTTAAAATTGGGATTCCCTCCTTTCAGATTGCTCTAGTTTGTGTCAAGTTGACACAAAACTAGCCAGCACATTCTGAAATTCTCCCCTTGGTACAGCTCTCATTTCGGACTGTTCATAAAAAAGTCAAGGTATGAAATTTATACAACTGTAGAACTTCTAAAACTAGGCCATAGGAACAAAAGAAGAAAGAAATTAAAATAGGCTTGAGAGCACAGGTTGCAACAGACTTTCAGTAGTGGTGGTAGTAACAGTGTTGCTGTTGAACAGATAAGCTTAATTAAGCACAATAGTTTCACAATATCTTCATCTTTTTGTACAATCACTACATTGTCATAGAGTCATTTCCTTCTACTTCATGCTAGAGTTCTCTATTTATTATCTACTGTGGGTTATAAGTTCCCTTGGGACAGAGCCCAGGCCTTATTCATTCCTACATGCTCTCCAACACCTCTTGAGCATGTTCAACAATCAGTTATTCACTAATGTAAAAATGTGGTGATCAATTGTTTACTACATTCTATTATTCAGAGGCATACAGCAACAAATCCAACAGATAATGCCTACACGTGTAGAGTAGACAATGAAAAAATAAACAGTGTTTATCATGCCATTTGTTGATAAATTCTTTGAAAGACAAAATGGAGAATAGGTAGTGTCATCTGAGGTAGTCTTTCAATGGCAGATTGCCCTGAGGTGGGAATATGCCTGGTGCTTTCAGAAACAGAACATTAGGACAGCTACAGTTCATGAACAAGAGGAAAGCAACTCCTAGAAAGGAAAACCACTTAATCGGGGCTGACTTACACTTCCAGAGGTGTAGTTCATTATTTTCATGGTGGAGAACATGGTTACATGCAGGGAGACATGGTGCTGAAGAGTAACTGAGAGTTCTACATCTGGATTGGCAGGTAGCAGAAAGAGTGTGAGCTACTGGGTGGGCTTGCCTTGAGCTACTGAAACCTCAAAGCCCACCCCACAGACACATTTCCTTCAACAAGGCCACACCTACTCAAACTAGGCCACACCTCCTAATAGGGCCACTCCCTGATGACCAAGAGTTCAAATCTATGAGCCTATTAAGGCCATTTCTATTCAAACAGCCACACATATATTAAAATGTCTACTCTGACTACAGTGAAGAAAAAATGCTATCATACTGCAATGGTATAAACAAGACAGTGATTAGGAGAAAAGTCACAGTACTCTAGCTTGAATACCATTTGATGGAAGGAAGTAGTGAGGAAGTGGATAAATGTCTGGATTCTATATTTTTCTCAAAGATGACACAAATGCACTAACTAATAGAATGCATGATAAGAATCAAGGATGACTTTAACTTCTTGGGCATTTCTGGAGAAATGACAGAAGTCCAGTTTTGAACATACCAAATTTCAGATGAATATATAGATAACTATATGGAAATACTCAGCAACCAGTTAGATATTCAAACCTGTTTCATAGAGCAAAAATTCATGCAGGTATTAAAAATTGTAAACATATAACTATGTAGACAATGCATGTAGAAAATTATGTAGACAATGACTTCATGAGATGAGCTTAGATTTAAGCACTGCTGAAACAACAGTGTATATATGCATGTAGCAACAATTAATGAAGTAACAAGACCATAAATTTAAAGAGAGTAAGGATTATATGGGAAGACTTGGAAGGAGAGAAAGGAAGAAAGAAATGATACACTAATCTCAAAGAATAATAGAAGTAATAAAAATACTGTATAAAATACTGTATCTGTCTTCTTTCTCAGGATACTTATCTCTGATATTAACCCAAAGAAACCTAGTTATAGTCTTAGAACATTTATAGAATTTATATATTTGGATATTATGTACTCTCTAATATGTATGTGTTTAGAATAGTACTAGGTAGTACTGCAACTATACAGTTTCTAAGGTTCATGTCTTACCTTCCAGAATCTTAATATTTGTTTATATAAGTCTTCAACATATAATGTAAGAAAAAGTTTTTCTGTGTCCTGCCCAGGCTCCAGCGGCCACTCAGACCCAAGTAAACACACAGAGGCTTATATCATTTACAAACTTATGACCTAATGGCTCAGGCTTCCCATTAGCTAGCTCTTACATCTTAAATTAACCAATTTCTATAAATCTGTACTTGCCATGTGGCTCATGGTTTACAGATACCTTTACATCTTGCTTCTCCTGATGGTGGCTAGTAGCATCTGCTCAGCTCTCCTTTCTTTTTCTTCTCTTATAATTAGAATATCCTGCCTAACTTTATTTTGCCTCACCATTGGCCACACAGCTTTATTTATCAACCAATCAGAGCAACACATTTTCACAGCATACAGAACATCACCCATCAATATAAAGCTTTGTTCATACTACAAAGTAGAATGAACCATTTAGCATCAGTCACCCATGAACTTTAACAAAGGATTTCTGTTTTCTGTGTGCTTAACATAAATGCAATAGGGATTCCAAGCTGTGAGATGCTATATATGATATAGAAGCCATAGTTCACATGTCAATAGGTTCCTTTGAAAATACATATGATATATTCATTCTTGGTGGCTCAGCAGAAGTAATCTCAGCCTTTGTGATGCTGAGGTAGGAGGATCATGAGTTTGAGATGAGCTTGGGCTACACAATAAGGCCACACCTCAAAATTGCCTATGGAAACCAAGCATGCTGTGTCACACTAGGAATCTTAATATTTGAGAGGCTAGGGTACAGGATCGGTACATTTGGGGCCAGCCTGGGCTATATAGAGAGTTTCAAGCCATCTTAAAATACAAAGTGAAATCCTGTCTGAAAAATATAAATAAACAAACTGGGTGAAATGATGAAGAAAATGAGGGAATCAATACATGATTTCAAACTAAATATTTAAGCATTATGTGAAAAAAACAAGTTGCAGACTTACTTCAGTGGACAAAAATAGTGATAAAATAAACATTAAAAAGTAAGTTTTTTTTAAACAGGATTTTTAATATTCCAGAGGACTTTGGCATCTTAAATGGCACTTGATCTCAAACTGTCTGTGATAAGTAGGGCAGCTAATGTCTTTACTAGCCCTAAAAGCTTCAGAGCTCCTAGCTCAGCATTATGAGGGTGGAGATAGGGGACTCTTTCAGTGATTTATCATGAAACTCAATATTTCTGTTTCTAAACCCAATTTAGATCCTGCTATTTCTATACCAGTATAGTCACTAGAAGTGTAGTTTACATCCTCTCAGTACTATAACAAACAAAAATTTACCAGCACCTCCATCATTAAAAATGCTCTGCAGGTCTGAGTCACAATATGAACACAAGCTCAGTCCCCTCAAGCACACTTTATTTCATGACCTTTGGTAGCTGCCTGTCTACATTCAGAAACCTTCCCATCCTCAGAGTCTCGTCTTAAATGCAATATTAAACCAGAGGCAAAGAAATGCTCTTTGTGAATGTGGTTTTCTCACTAGTTTCATTTTAAATGTGAGTTGTGCTAGGTTAATATTTATAGTCCTGACCACTTTGAAATCTCATGCTTTCTAATCTAACCACTATGTTTAACATTAAAAACAGTAGCATTGTCCTTTGTTTGCATTCCAATGCAAATGTTTTTGTAAGCTGCCCTTCTTTCACTTTGAGCATTTTCTGATGCTCCAACCTCTAGCTTCATCCTAAATGCTTGACAATGTATGCATGTAGCACAGAGTGTTATGATTGCCTCCGGCTAGCTTCATGTCATCTACTTTGTCTTTTGCTTCACTCCTTTGATAGTATTAGCAGACCAATAGTGAATCTGCCAGATGTGTTTCCTTGCAAAAGGACAAATCTAAAAAGGCTCATGTTTTTCTCTCTCTTCCAGGACTGCTTTCATTAAAAACTTCCTTATCCTTTTTTCATGAAACTGAGCTTGCTTAATCAGAGATGGAGCAAACAGACTGCAAACCTTATCAGCCTCTGTCAAAAGTCAAGCATGAAATGGATCTAGCTTATACCAGTTCTTCTGATGAGAGTGAAGATGGGAGAAAACCAAGACAGTCATTCAACTCCAGGGAAACTCTGCATGAGTATAACCAGGAGCTGAGGAGGAATTACAATAGCCAGAGCAGAAAGAGGAAAGAAGTGGAGAAATCTACTCAAGGTAGGTTTTTATTGAATTTTTATAACTAATATTATTTCTCATTAGGAAATGTTTATTTGCATAAACCTATGTATCAAAAACAAATTTGCTGATGTTAACTGGTTAATAATTCCTACTGCACACATATGCTTAGTGAATCTGTTCCACATGAGAACCCAGCTGAGGTTGTAGGTAACATGTGCTTTTTATGGATTATGCATGAATTTGGATGCAACAATCCTCTTATCAGAGCTTTCAGAAATTGTCTAATCCTACAAATAGCTATTTACAGACTGAAGGATTAAATAATTTATAGTAAGACGTAAAGTAAACAGCTAAGTGCTTTTCAAGCCATTGCCTATTTGGGACAGGAGTCTCAAATAAATATTCGGCTGTTAAAAAAAGTGAACCAGGCTAGTAGAGACCACCAAACAAGGGGCTAGAAAGTCTTCGGAAAGAATATAGAAACATTTTGCAAGGTAGCTTATAGGGAAATGAAGAATATTGAGAGTTCCTTTTAAGAAACACACAGACGTATTTTGCAGTCTATCTTCAGCTACTCTGGTCTCTCAGTTATGGAAAGACATAATAGTTTCTAACAAAATCAGGGAGATAAAAATACAATTCCTATTTTTTTTAAATTAACTACATTTAAAAATACACTGACATTGGTAGAGATTATTTGTTAGGGGTAAGACACACTGACATTTTNTGGTCCTCAAAATGTGTACCCCTGACTCAGTAACATCATTATTAACTGAGAATTCACTAGAGGTTGAAATTCTCAGAACCCACGTTAGATAACCTGGATATGGGACCTATCAATTTACACTTTTAAAAGGCCCACTGGAGAATTCTGATGCCTGTCGAATTCCTTCAAATTCTTTTGTTCAAATACTTCAATGATCACATGTATTTTGGGGATTTCCAAATTACATTTTCATTCAGTATTAACATCCTTTGTAAATTACAGTCATAAATATGCAATTACCTGCTGGATATTTCCAAATTAATTACATATCAGTTACTCTAAATTCAGTATAACTAAAAGGAAGAGAATCATTCCAATACCCCCAATGACAAACCTGTGTATGGTGTTGGAAATCAGCTAGTTCATGCTTGCCTTTCTTCCAGCCAGCCATCAAAATTTCTCTGTGTAACACATTGCTTCATCCAGCAGAACTGATCTTTACATCTCCAATGCACTCATAGTATTTCACTGAAATTTCAAAAACAGATATAACTGATCTGCTTGTACTTCCCTATATCCCCCTTTACCCTTTTGCTATGTTGTTAGCTATTTCTTGGCAGCAGAAGATTTGGGGGCATAAAAGAAATGCAAAAGATGGAGCTGGGTGTCTTATCCAAGCTGAGTAAGCACCCTACCACCAAGCTACATCTCCAGATGCTTATCCAAACTCTTGGAATGCCTATCCTGGCTGTCTCCCTTTATTCATGTTCAATTGTCATTCACAGCCTAACTTAAAAGCATCCTTTACTCTCAAGTCTCTTTCACTGTCACTATACTACCAAACTTTTGCTTTGCATAGAAAATCTCTTCTTCCATGAAGTTTAAGGATACTTTATTTGTATTCCTCATTCTCGTTATGGACATTTCTTTTCAAACTGTATACTCAATGAGGACAAGGATGATGATTACTGATCTTGTTTTCTTATAAAACTCACATATAATATATGACCTATGATTGTCTTATTAGTGAAGGTATGCGATAGCATATTTTGTAAGCTGCACTACATCAAATACAATATTACAAATTAAACTTACTGCAGTCTAAACCCTTTCAATTACAAAAACTCTAAATTGAGTCAATGGTTTGATACACACTAACATGTAAATGTACATTCACATTTGCAATATCAACGGCATTGTTCACTTATGATTCAATATATCTCAAAGAGTTTTGTAGATGTCTTTTCAAATAATTGATTTTATTCTGCCATGTCTTCAGCTAAAGATGACTTATATTTGTGCAAACTAAATACAACTCACTATTGATAAATTTTATTCTTATCAGTATTTGGAGTCTCTATTACTCTTTAAGAACTGTATAGTTCCATTAAAATATTTCTCTGTAAATTTGTGTTTACAGAAGACAAACTCATAATTGTAAGTTGTGGGTTGTGCGATAGTACTATAAAATGGTTGGCTGTGTGAGTTTAAATAAGAATGCACTCGGTTATGTCCCTAAAAGTATGAATAATGTTATGCTAAATCTGTATTGAGATGATCAGCCTCACATTTTGTTTCTGTACAGTGTGATCAAAGTAAATTTAAGATGAGTACAGTTTTTCTTCCCTAATGTCATGCTAACTTCCTCTCAGTAGAGTATTTTAAGCAACTAGCTTTTGTTTAGCATTTAATGTTAGCCAGACCTTGGGTCCTATGTTGGAGGTGAAAATTTACTGCTTGTTGGAAACTCATAGATGGTGGATAAAATAGCTATACAAACAAATCAGTACAATTTTGTGATAAATGCTTCTGAAATAGCCTCCCCACGCATGGCTTGACTTTCCAATGGATTTTAGTTACATAATCAAGGTACAGAAAATAATAAAAGAAAAATTTCACAAATAAACCATTTACAAGTTTTCCATTACAAATCATTCTGGCTAGCCTAATTAAGTTTCTCGACAACCGTCTGTGTCCCACTTCAGGTAGAAATCATCACTTTGTCCAATACATTTGTATTTTATATATATATCTTCCCTTTAGCCACCTATAGCTCTAGTTAAAGGATCAACTGGGTGGCATTACAGGGCTTGTTTTCAAGTAATCTACTTAATAAATACTCCAAAGCATAAGAGTAGAATGCTGTAAACTATATATGCCACACCCAAACCAGAAAGGATATCCTTTAAATGAAAAGGTCAGAGGTCTTGATTTTTAATTTTTTAAGGAAAAAAAAGGCATGGTTTCTAAGAACTACAGTAAGAACAAATCTATCTATGAAATTATGGAGAAAGAATAAGAAATTCACACTAGTTTTGAAGTTACACATGAAATTGCTTAAGTAACAGCCAAGATGCATGATAAGTGCTTAGTAAAGAGAGAAAATGCATCAAATTTGTGAGTAAAAGACATGAACAGAAAATTTGTTCTGACTCTTGGGAACATGATGTGCCAGAATGTATTGAACCTACAGGAAGACTTACTTTAAGAAATAAGTAATACAAGGTTATTTGCTAGAAGTTTGGAGTGGGGATATGGATTCAGGAATACTTTTGGACTGAAAAGTATACAAACTGCTGGAGAGGATTGCTTCTGCTAATAAGAATCACTACAGCATTTATAGCAGACATGGAGAGTCTCATGAAAGCAGGCTTTGGTTGCAATAAAACTGAGCTTTCTCTAAGATGATGCTCAATGGAAACAGTGTTCTTAAGCGTGCCCGTGAAGCACTAAGAAATAAAACATGGTAGAACACATTAACTCAGTACTATACCATAACACTGCAGAGGGCATGATAAAGCCAGGCATAGAATGCGTAGTAAAGACCCCTCCCTCTCTCTCTAAAACAAAAACAAAATTCATCTTCCAATGATCTGGCAACATAATCAAAACGTGTGGGTAACAGCCATCTTGTTTCTGGAATGGTTCTATAAATGTTTTATCCCAGAAGTGAAAAGAGTATTCAGAAGCGGACGGGTTGGAAGTTAAAGCCCTATTAACAATGTAATAGGCACTTGGCCATCCTGAATCTGTTCATTATAAAAATTAAAATGTCAAGGTTGTAGTTTTACCTTAGTTTCTTGACCAGGACATTATTTGGTCCAGCAAAGCTACATATACTAACCTGACACTTAGTCAACTTGGCGTAGCTTTAGAAAAAAATTCTTTCTCTTGAAAAAAATTCTCCAGTGGTGCTGGAGACATACACCCAGAACATACATGTAGTAGGTATGCTCCATACCACTGAGCTATGTTCCCAGCCTTGGATCATCTTTCAGTGGTAGTCTTAATCTGGACATAATGCAATGTTGGAAGTTATTGACGATTTCTGGTGCAGTAAGATTCCTTAAACTCCATGTGAGCAATTATAAACAGAATATCCTAGGGAAAGTTGGAGGTAGAGAGTCAGGGGTAAATATGATCAGGATGCATTGCATGTATGTATAACTTTTTTCAAAGAACAAAAAAAATTAAAATTAAAGATAAAACTTTAGATGATTGAAGTACAAGAACCTGCTAAGAAGGCTGGCAAGGTACAATGACAACTTGCTGTTATTGAAACTGCTAAATCTTTTAAAATATTTTTATTTAAATAAATCCGACTTATGGAAAAAATAAAATCAGTGAAATGATTCTTAATACAATAACCAAAATGGATAATTTTAATCACACTTAATAGGTTTCTAGATGATGCCTGATAATATTAGTTTCTTCCACAATGCAGTAAGCCAGATCAAGCTGAATTAAAAGTAAAAGATCAGGTTTATTTGGGCAAAGCACCCCGGGGTGACCCTCAGCCCCTAGAGATGAACGCAAAGGAAAGCGACAGGAGAAAAATCACATGTCAGTCTAAAGAAGGGGGCTTAAATTACCCTGTAGTCGAGGGATGGTGATGTGTCTGCCACAGACTGGATTTGTACCCAAGCATGGTACACTTTTAGGCGGGGTCTTGAGCAGCTCGCAGCTTCGGGGGAGGACGTGCTGCCACAGAACTGGACTTTAGGTAGTTTTTCTGAGAGGGCAGGGTTTGGAGAGGGATGAATGACTGGGTCAAGTAGGGGTGGGTGAGCTGGAGCTTCTAATCAAACAACACTATTCTTCTGAATGTATCCTGCAGGATAAAACAAAACAACTTTCATCTACCATGCATTCCAAATCATGAATACTGTCTACTGCCTGACATCAAACCATTGACTCTATCATGGCTCAATGCCTCAAGACCACCCAAAGAAGACGATTCTCCTTCTGACCTAACACCACACATCTAGTCCTAGTTTAGCATTTTTTACAGTATCAATGCCTTTCACTTCATTTCATCATTCATAGCATCACAAGAAGGATGAGCATAATATATACTGATAAATTTTCAACAAGAGAGACCACAGCAATGCATGTTCTACTATAGAATTTTTCAGTTTAGTGCTGTGTTAGTATTGTTGTTGGTCTCTTATTCTTTATAAATCAAACTTTATTATATGTCTGTATACATAGAAAATTATATATGTATCTATAATATGCTGTGTTATTATTCATAGTTCCAGTCTTTCAATGGTGGTCTTAAGATATCACTATGGATAATAGTGAATTGTTAAAGAATAGAATCTTGGATTATAAGTTTTAAAATGAGAAATGTACAAGAGAATTGTAAATGTCTAGATAGCTTAAGAGAAGAGTAGCTGTAACTGAAAATAACTTAATATGGGGGTAGGGATTGGAATGTATGAGGTCACAAAATTACCACAAAGCAAAGAATGGCATGAAGAAAAGAAATCATAACTAAAAAATGAAAAGAAACACTCAAGAAATGTTTGTGTAATGAAACTGATATGCCTTCAGTAACTGATTGCTGGTTGAATTTGCATAACACAGCATAGTCAAGATCTGTCTGAAGTTTCAAGTTTTGGAAATTGTGAGGATGATGATCAATTTGATAAGAAATGCACTGGATCTGGAAGGGAAGAAGGTAATCTTTGTTTTGACCATGTTCCATTTAAGATGCTGGCATGACAGCAGATGGATCTTCCAACAGGTAGTTGCAGATGCATGTTTTTGAGTTCAAGATAGAATGAGGCTAGAGATAAATGCAGGCTTGATCACATTAGTGCCTTAGAGCAAAATATGCCTGGGGGTAGATGAGATTACTCAGGGAAATTGTGTAGGGCAAGGTTAGAAGGCCTGGGACAAAAACCTGAATCTATCATCTGTGAACTGACATAAACACAGTTTAAATGCACTTATATTTTCACCCAGTACCATTCTTCAGTGAACTGATTTATCTGAGACAAAATATAAAGTATCAGAAAGCTAAAAGTCTGAAAACTTGAGATCTCATGTGCCATTGTCTTTGTCTTTCTTACTGATCTACAGAAACACCTAGTAGGGAAATATGTGCCCCCTATGAAGAGAGATGGATTATCCTATATTAAACAAAAAAGTTAAATTTTCTTTTCTGTAAAGACTAGAATTTACGCCATTATTTTATTTCAGCACCACCTTTAAATCAGGGAAAATATTAACTGTCAAAATGCATGTCAGTATTTGTAACTTGCATTAATCTAGGTAAAGCTGAGACCAACTTATTTTTTTAGAATGACAGATAAAATTGTGTGTATTTATCACATATAATATGTTTTATGGATCTTATGGATATGGATCATAGATTCTCAGAAAGTCATTTCCTTTTAGGTCAGAAATGAAGAAAACAAACCACATTCTTCATACACTGCACTACCTCTCACACCTACATCAGGAGGTCATGATAAGGATCAATTGCTATCACAAATGTGAAAATACTGCCACACTAAAACTACTTAGATTCCCTTCATTTCTGTCTACAATATTGCCATCGTCTTTATGTTCTAATGGCCAATAGTTCGCAAGGAATTTAAAAGTCTTTTCACTCTGAATAACATTAGAAAAGGATAAATACAATAGTATATAATTTATCATGAATGGTTCCTTTGTTTTTATCTGTCATGGCAATCAACAGGTTTTTGTTGTTGTTTGTTTGTTTGAGTGTTTTTGGTAAAACTTTTGGTAAATACTGAAGAAATACTTTATTTCACCTTTATTTGCCGAGTCAGAAGCTGTCACATCCAAGTCCAAGTGCATGTGGATTGCTGGATTCTAATGATGTTTATTGTTGTTGTTTTGTTTTAATCTTCTAAAAGTCTTAGAATGAAAGATTGACAATAATATACTATTGTTAGTCCTTTACTAACAGGATCAGTATCTATAAGGAGGTTTAGTGTATGATGTGTGGCAGGGTGAACAAAAGGGATAGATTTTTCTGGAGGTAGATAGATAGGTTGGCAATTGTTCCCAAGTAACCTCACTTCCAAAGGTAGCACAAAGTAAGAAATCCACTTAAAACAGATAAACATATGGAAATGGAAATGGAGGAAAATATTTTACTTATGCTAATTTCCCTATGGTTTCTATATGGCTAAGGTTAGTTCTGAGTATAGCAATTTCACTTCAAAATAATAATGAAGGAAAAATGATCAATGCAGAAAACAGAGTTATGGTGAAAACCAGTTACAGCTAATACAGTACTACACACTCGTAAAACAGTAAATGTGACACAAATATTCATTCTCTCTTTGTAACCTGTTCTTTTCTGGTTTATTGCTTTGCTCTCCTAATAGGATGTTTGGTTGCTTGATTGTTAGGGGGATTACAATTTTACCCTTATCTCACATCATCGCCATCTGGTGGAAAGCATTTAAACTGCCAATTTGTACTTATGGTGATCACAAAGCAAATTGTCTATCATCTGCTGCTGGCCTTTAATTTATTCACTTATATGTGAACACTAATTTAGTATCGAGTATGTCCCAGGGGTACAGTTCTGAGTGGATGACGTTCTACTTGGAATAATTGTATCCTCATGGCTGTTTTTCCCCATTCCTTGACCCAGGTTAATGACCCACTTCATCCTACCTCAGAAGTTCTTCAAACCATGTTGCTGCATATTATCTACAAGGGGTAGATAGAATCCCAAAATTGCAAAGCACATTTTCTCATTATTATTTCAGGAACTTATCCATAGTTTAAGCTATTGTTTGTATATATGTAGATGGCATGGATTACAGTTCCTACAAAAATCTTGAAAGAACTCTTAATCTCAGGATCCATATTTATGGGGTAGAGATCACAGATGGCAGGAGTAATATAATGCTAACAAGACCTATAAAATGAGATTTTCAAAAGCATTTGAACACACATAATGAATTTTCTGTTGTGAGTATGTTATGCTTATAGTTGTCCCGAGTTTCTGCCATAAAGAGTTATAATGACTACTGTGAAAGAACTTAGACTCTAAAAGAAAATTAGCCTAATTATTTAATAACAATTCCAATTGGATCATAGCTTTCAGGTAGCAACATTGCTCATGAAAGTGTATTCACTTTTTTTTCCTATGGAACATCTAAAATTGGAACAGAGTGTCCATGTCACATGTGCCATGGCTCCCTCTTTCTGTTCCATGCAGGGCAGACATCCATAATTAATCATTGCGTCCTTGCCTATTGAGCCCAACTGTAACTTCACAAATTCTACTACACATCATATGCCAATTAGAATTGGTAAACAATGAAACCTATTTCTACTCTGTGATCTGACTGTAGCAAGTCCTCTGTGAAATTCTGAAGTTTCGCTGATGAGCAAGCAATAGTCCTTGGTGGAAAACAAAACAAAACTGTCAGAGTACATGGGGGAAGGTAGATATGTAAAGTATATACTGTAAGGGGGTCTGGAAGCTAGAAATGTGTACTTACCTGACTTGGTGAATTATGACAATAATTATGGGAAAGACATTAAACATTTAAGTGTCAGGCACTGAATGAGAACCTAGCATGATAGCCTGATGATGTATTCACATAAGAAAATGAGCAGGAAAAAAGTCATCTTGAGATGTCAGAGAAGAATATAAATAGGAAATATTACATAAACTGACTGTGGAGATTTCCCAACAAGAAGGGGTGACTAATATTTATTTTTGAACTTCAGAATTAACAAAGTACAATGAAAATTTGACAAAGTGTAGTTAAGCAAATCATTGCTAACTTTAGACAAGAGATTTTCCATTTTGACTGGGTATTAGAAGCTCTTGGGAGGAACTTAGGCATGTAAAAGAATCTATTCAGTGTCTTGGGAGATTCCAATCAATATTGCGATTCCAGTGCCAACCAGTTCTAGCGATCTTAGGGAAAGCCTAGATTAGAAGGAGTAGAAGAATAAATGCAACAGAATGTGTATTATAATAATGCTGTATAAGAGAATATGTCAGGGACCCTGGTAGAAGGAATTTTTAGATTTTTCTCCTTTTAAAATTCCACACATTCATAAAAGGTATTTTGGTTAAATTCATCCTATATTCCCTGTGTTCTAATTCCACCCCCATCCCTCTCACCTCTACTGACTCCCAACTTCATGACTTGTTATGTTTTGTTCCTGCTGAATCCACTCAGCAATGCCAGTATGCGTACGTGTGTATGGCTATTTTCTTGAGGATGGATAACCTTTCAAGGACCACATCCCTGAAGAAAATTGACTTCCCCAAGGGAAATATCACTGCATCTTCTGTAATAGAAAGTAGGCTCCAAACTAGGATGGCAAAAAGTTAAGGAAGGTCATAATTTTATTGTTCCCACTTCATTGGATTAAAAAAAAAAAGAGCCAAGGTTGTCCACTGAATGTGTAGACTGAAGCAAGAGCTGAAGACGAATAGTGAAAAGGTTTTAAGATTAAGCAAAGTGCATGCACATGTGGAGCCTAAATGAGATCAGATAGAATTGAGTGTGGGTGAATGTTAATGACCATTGATGTTAGATACTCTACTATATGGATTTATATATAATTTACCTTTAATCCTTATCACAGTTCTATGATGTGGAAGTAGTCATTATGACTTCTATTTTTATTTTGAAACTTTAGTTTCAAAGGCTGCGGATTATTTTTAAAAATATCTAAGATTTAATTTTTATTGATAGCACCTTTTTTTTATAGTCTCACAGCTTGTGAGCCTATCAGAGCTGAGACACACAACATGGCTCACTACATTTTTCTAACTATATTACCAGGTTCATCTGTACGAGTATATGTCCACACTATGTTAAGAGGTTTAAACAGAATTTTTTCATTAAAATTTTTCCAAACAGAATTTAGTGCCAAAGTAAAATTGGAAATTGTATAATTATTTTTGGAATGCTCTACTATGAAACTGAATTAAGAGATTATCAACTACATTTATTGTGTGTTAAATTTTATTCTAATGACTGGGGAACCCAAATTCTCTTTCTTGTTGTTGCCAATCGTCTTTTTAGAATACAAATTTGATAACATTCTTGTAAGATCTTTCATTTTCTTCCAAAGCCTAGAGTAATATTTCTTCAGTGTGGTGGGGGTGGGTGGGACACAGCTGCCTTCAGAACCTGATTAAATGCCTGAAACTATTCAGGAAAAATGCACATAAACACAATAGTTGCACAAAACCCCACCAGGTTCAGGAAGCCCTTCAAGACTTTCTATATCTATGGTCCTCCACACTTTACTTATAGAAGAAGGTACAGATCTATAGAGATAGAAAGGTACCAAGCAAGGAACTCTATCTCAGAGGTTCATCTTTCATTGACATTATGTCAGCCTGATACGCTACTGTTATCCTCAACTGGGAAGTTTTTTCACCAGGGCCAAATCTACAATAAGGATGGGTGATAATTTGTGTCTAAGCAACAAAACAGTATCTCCTTATGTAACTATTTATGCAAGTCATGTTGATGAGTGCAAATTTTAACAGTATATTTGCAACTCAATTTTGGAAAAGAAAAGCAGGTAAGTAGACAATTGAAGAGATAGGTTTGTGTGGCATGGCATGAATACCATACCTTCAGACATCTTTTTGAAGGACATTATCTCTCTAACACTCTCATTTTCCTCTTTATGACTCATGTAGGAATTCAATAAATAGCCACAATTTATGACCTTCTGGATGTCAATTTAACTGCAAATGACATGGATCAACTAATTGGGCTAAGTTTGAAGTACTTTTGTACATAAAGAATTTAACTAACTTTATAAAACAACAAAAACAAACAACTTATTGTAGATATATTAGATAATAGATTATACCTTTTGCCATCAAAGCAAGGAAGAACCCAATCAGTTTTTCATGTCTGGCTTGCTTTTTGCTCTCAACCTGAAGGTAACTCTTCTGCATTCTCTAACCATCAGACTACTTTGCTTAATGCTGTGTCTTGAATTTTAATGTTTCTTACTCAGTCTGGATTGAAAACTACTCACCAATATTGGAAATTATCCTGGTGTTCTCTTCTTAAATAACTTTGTTCAAGGAAATTGTGTATTTTCTTTGAAGATGCACATAATTTGAGGAAATAAAAACTGATTCCTTGGCTAAGTGTCACATAAATGGCTGTTCCTTGGGCAGCAAAACTACCGTCTTTTGGGGAATGTTATTTGGATTCTACTGAATTGCTTTAGCTACAGAGAAGGGGCAAAATGGATGTTTGTCTCTGGGACTGTGAAGATTGAGGGAAAATCTTTGTTTCTACCCTCACACCCACTTTGGGGCCTATTTATTATACAGTTTGCACAAAGACCCAGAGACAAGGGTAAGACAGAGTGTTTGAATGAAAAACAGACACTGCGGAAGATGAAAAAGAAAGGATAGTAGAATAGAAGAAAGCCATTACCAAACCTAAAGAGTGAAGTGAAAAAAGGCATGGATGTGGTTCTATAGATAACAGGGGCTTCTTTCTATAGCATCCTGGGTTTTAGTCCATAGTGTGGACTGAAATTACACCCCTATGCCATGCTGTTTCTCTTTCATTATAAAGGTTTGAGGAAGGTTAGGAATTGGCAGTTTGAAATCTAGCCATATATTCATTCAAACAGTCAAAAATGGTTTTATATCTGTGGCAGCATAAGTATGAAGTAAGCTAACATGTCCTGTCAGGAAATCATCCTGTCAGAAAACTGTTATTCATCTTTTTTGGTCATCTGTGATGCAGAACTGGCACCAGTACAAATAATTTCTATT
The DNA here is from genome assembly GCA_001675575.1 of Neotoma lepida. Taxonomy (NCBI): domain Eukaryota; kingdom Metazoa; phylum Chordata; class Mammalia; order Rodentia; family Cricetidae; genus Neotoma; species Neotoma lepida. The sequence goes on from LZPO01065538.1 coordinate 583,318, forward strand.
TATTTTCAGCACTTTTCATTCTCATTATAATTCTGAATGGGTAAAAGGTGACAGAAGATAAATCTTCAGTCCCCTGAAACCTTGGAAATATTCTCATTTGAAGCCTTTATAACAAACTCTGAGGATTCTGCTGGCCCGTTAGTATAAACTAAAGCATATGCGCTGCTATTCTGGCACCACTCCTTCCTGTACCACATGAAATATTTAATTTTATTACTCTGGAGTCTGTTTGAGCAGATGACCCTTTGTGTCTTTTATGTCATGGAATAAAAGGCAGTTAGAAATGAGCTCCAAGACAAAAAATTTAATAGTGATATACTCAAACCTTAAGAATGATTTTCTAAGCTTCAGCTTAGACATTTACAAAGATTCACTACTAGAGTCCAATTATGTCTTCTCATGAATGGTTCAAGTTCAATGTCTCATGAACACTTCAAAAATTATCACATTGACGTCTAACCCAGCTAAATGCTAATGGTGCCTCAGATTAATCAATAAATATGATCTAAAATCACCTTCACTCATTGGAAAAATGTAATATGTGACTTTGATAAAGAGAATGGCCCACAAGCTATTCATGACTGTATTGTGCATTTTATATGTATGGATACACGTATATCTATCATATATTCACTAATTGTGTATAGATGTATGAAGCAACAAGGTTGGTCAATTTATAATAGAATTGCAATCTAATTTATTCTATTGATTGCGTTTTCTTAAGCAAGACACACTTGTATATCATAATGATAAACAAAACAAAAGAGAACCCTTATAGAGCAGCATGTGAAATTCTGACAGGAATACTAATGCCTCCTGTTAGTGCTGTAGCTTTCCGTCTAAAGTTCTCTAAGCTCTGGCTACGCTTGCCAAGCACTAATGGCTGGCAAACTCTGTTTCTCTATGGTTTTCTTCACACCACCTTTTGGAAAGAAGGCAATAAATCTGCTTCCTGGAGCACTGTAACTCTAACAGACAGCCAAGATACTCAGTCTGTGTATTCTTTCCAATCCACACTTGGGATTGGCAGAGCCAGTACATTGTGCCAATGGACCATAGCATATATCTGATCAATTTCACTTAAAAATACAAGTACACTGGTGGTGTTATGTTCTTCCTATCATGCTTTTAGAATTTATTTTAGAGATTGGAGCAGTATTTGGCACATAATACACATTCAGTAAATATTTATTAAATTATAACACTGGCTATTTAGAGAAGTTCAAAGTGAAAATCTCAGGTGTGATCACTGTATACTTTTGTTTTTGCACTTCATAAATAGATTGCAGCATGTTGAATGTTTTGTCTACATGGCCTAAGAAGAATATTTGATATCCTTATTACATGATCCATTCTCAGATAATAAAATCCATTTAAATATAGTAATTATATAGTTGAAATGTAAGTTCATAATTTTGCAATTAATAAGAATTAGTTTAAAACCGACTGACAAAGTTGATCTATGTGTTCTCTTCCTCTCATGCTTTCAGCATGTGAAGATGTATCTGGATGTGAAATTTATTTAAGACTGTGTGTGTGTGGAAGGAAGTTGTTCTAGTCTTTACTTCTATTTTATAAGACTGTAGACCTAGAAACTCTTGAAGGATCAACTTAGTATAAAAGTAAAGAACCTGAAAGCTCACAAGTGGTTTTGTATTCTGTTTTATTCTTATTTGTTCTAGCTGCCAAGGGTAAATGGGAAGGAAGATATCACAATTAAATGACCCTCTCTAGTGTTTGGGGTTTTGTGTGTTTGCGTCTATTATATACTATCATGATTATCTTGTATGTATATTTATAGTTCTTGTTCCATGTGTTTATGAGTATGAGATTACAATTTACTTTTGAACATAAAATTTGAAGCCTGTTTTGTTAGAAGTGTACTTCCATAAGAGCATTGGAAGGCAATCACAGAAGAATCTGGATTCAACACAGTCCAGGATTTCATGGCATCTGGATGCAGTAAGAGGGCCATCAGAAAGATACTTCAACAAACTAAACAGATATCTCATAAGTCTTCAAAAAACACTTGAGCCTTTGCTAAAATATGTATTAAAACACAGAAGCTATAAAAGAATCACAGATAAATAGTTTTCTTGTTCGTATTCAAAACCAATGTTCAAAGCACTTAAAGTTAATCACAATGAGGTCAAGGATCTTTGTAAAATCACACTAAGTCTGCTCCCCTAAAAAGGGGACAAAAAATTTGATTCTATTTTAGTGACATCACCAAACTTTTGTCATAATATGTTGTATTAAATTTTCACCTTCCCACCATATCAGAACAATCCTATATTTTCATCACTTACACCATTTCTACCAGAATTCAATTTGGCAATTAGTATTTTGAGGATCATCACATGGGAGTATTGTTTGATTTTGAGGCAACCAAGAGATTTCTTAGTATGGAGAGATGACTCAGAAGGTAAGCATGCTTACCATGCGAGCCTGATGAATAATTTTACAAAGTTGTCTTTTTACTTCAAAATGCACTTTGTGGTACATGCACACCTGCACACACACACACACACACACACACACACACACACACACAGACACATACACACACATTTTGCATATTCACATACTTACACAGAAGAAAAAAATTGTCTTCCATTTTCTAGTATGTTTTTCAAGCTTATACAGGTAGCAAGCACTTCAAGCCCATTTCTAATGTCATGTCCTTAAAGGGCATAAAATATAACCAACACTGCCAAGTAACTAGATGCTCCAATATTGGTCAATATTTCACATGTCAGAGATTTTAAAAATACTTAGTAAATTGGATCACAATGTTAAAACATTGGCTTTCATGTATTTTATGGTGAATTATTCAGTGTTGTATAATATTGAACTAGCATGAATTTGGGTGGAAATTGCTATTTTCCTTGCTAGCTTAGCACAGTGTCATCACAGAAGCAACGCTTAGTAAGATTTCCTGAATAAATTGAATTTAATTGGAATTGAAGTTGGATTGAATTGAATTGAGTAATGCCTCATGCTCTCCTCCTACAACCTTCTCAGTTGGTTCCTCTTGCTCTCCAACCTGCCTCAGGCATTGTCCTTTGAGGTCACCATTTCTCCATCAATCATTCCTCGGGAGCCAACTATTCTTTGGAACAAAAATTCCTTTGGAACCAAAATTTCCACTAGAGCCCTGAAATCTTAGTGCTTTTATGTTAAAATTAATACACCTCAATTAAAATAGTATGCATATTTCCATGTGGTGCATGCCATACAGCTGCATAATTATCAGTCTTCCAGCTATGATCATTTGTGGCTCTTTAATATTTCTGGAACTGATGATAACATTTCCGAACTGATTCCAGTTTGATATAAAACAATGTGCATTTCATTACTGTCTGAAGCACTGTTTCTAGACCCATTTTCCCTCTCTTTACATAGCTACATCTTTCTCAGACTTTATTTGATTCTCTATGTGCTCTGAAATGTCTTCCTTTTTCCTATGCAATTTGTGTTGAATACCCCTCCAATGTGTTAGTATAGTTCTTTAGAAATACCACAATAGAACTAATCATTTTGAATTATAATTGCTTGTTTGGTTAACTACACTATAAAGTTTTTGAGGGCAAAGACTGTCTTATTGCCTTTTTATAAACCATGTTGTATAGTAAACATTCAATTATTTTTCTCTTTTAGTGGTGACTTATTCAGACTTTTGTTTACATTTTTATAAATATGGTAGTTGCTTGCTGTCACGTAGAAAATTAACTGATAGTGAGTACATAATTCATTCTCAAATTTTCTAGGAAATAATATTATTCCTGATCATCAAGTCGTGTCACACATATCTTTAATTCACAAACTGTCAAGTTTATTTATTTTCAAAGAGTTATTTTCCTATTCTTAGCATCTAGGGATGTGTATTGTTGGTCATATCAAAAGGAATAAGAACTTTATACCGAGTAATAAAAGAATCTCCTGTCTCCTCATCAGCTGGTATGATTACAGGGTGGATCCAGGAAATTGGCCTATAATTGATAAGCAATAGTGAAAACAAATTTAACAAGAACATGAGTCCTGGTATAATGACTATAGTTTTAACACAGCTGATTACGTATGTGCAAAACACTAAAGAAAAGTCTTCAGTTGAAATTTTCTTTAGAATGTCTCTGCTAAAATTGACATGACTGACATCAAAAATGAATTTTGCAATCCTCAGAGAGTACTGAAAGTCAAGTCAATAACATCTGTCTTTTCCAGTATTGTAGTCATGCACAGTAGCCAATCAGGCTAGAAAACTGTTCTGCTACTTGCAAAAAGCACTGTAACTCTATACCTTCTGTAAACGCTGTGTATGGTAGATTTTAGGTTGAGCAAGGTTTCCCTCTAATATGTACTAATCACATTTACCCAATACTGGGGTTTTGGTATTTCAAACGGCATATGAATGTTCTCTTATTAAAACAATTTATTACCTCTGTTTCTTTCACTATAAACTTGTTTGAAAATGTATAGCCTCACTGTGTTGCTATCATTGAAACTCATATGTAAGAATTTTTTTAATCTTACTATATTTTATTTTGCTATGTGTGGTTGTTATCTTTTAGAAGCCTATTCTTTTCTAATGAGAGACAGGGAAAAGATCCAGATATGAGGGGAGATGAGTAGGCACTGGGCAGAGGAGAGGGAGAAGAAACTTAATCAGGATATATTAAAGAGAATAAAGACAAAAAGTTTATATTTGAATGAGTCAGTTGATATTTTGAAGGATAAGGAACTAATCAAAGTAGTGTAAACACTTTCTTTGGTTCACCATAGCACACACTCTTTTGATGTAGTTTTAATACAAGAAAATATTTTAGTTTATTATGCTGATAATATCCCTTACTATGCTTCCACTGGATTATTTTACAAGTCTATTCAGAGTAAGAATAGGAGAGTTTCTAATCTTCTAGGGCATATCTTCTCTTCCTTGAAAGGTTATGATAACTAGAATTGGTAGCTCATGAAATGCCCAAATCAATATTGTCATTGACTTAATCCACATAAGAGGCTTAACTTCATAGGTGACTTCTGAGCGGCTGAAACAAATGGAAACAAAGAAGAATCAGTCTCTAGTGACTTCCCAAGTTTAAAATGAAAAAAATAAAAGGCTGTGACAGGAAAACACTTCTAGACTTACACAGAGAACCAAGTAGGACATTGTAAGAAACTATATTTTGGTAAATACATCCTCATAGTTACCTTTTTTGAAGAATAAAAATGGACAATATTTATCAAGTATCACACACTAAATGTGTCCTCATTCAGCATTTTATATAACCCTGGATCACTTAGGCATAATTTTAACCCTCATTTTACAGGCCACAAAGTTGAAACATGGAGAAAGTTAACTTTCACAAGATGGCAAACCTAATTTGTGGTCCAATTAGTACTTCAACATGTGTTCTGAAAACTAAATGTCATGCTTTTTTTCTTTAGAGTTTCAGAGATAGTTTTATTGGGAGACATGCTAACATATGGCAAGTTGCACAAACAATACCAAGTATTCGCATATGAATCTCTGTTCATTGTTTAGAGTTAGGCTCTCATTTCTTTCATTTTTCATTTTCTATTTCTATTCCCCTTAGACTACCAGTTCATTGTTTTGCTTTTAATTTTAAATTAATTTTTTTGAGAATTTCATGTAAGAGTTTTTTACATCATTTCCATTCCCCAACCCAATTTCTTCTGTACCCTATCCCTCTCTCAAACTTATGACCTCTTCTTTAATTATTGGTATATATATATGTATATATATCTGTCTCTTATACACATCTAGATGTGTATAAGAGACAGCACACACACACACACACACACACACACACACACCATACTGAGTCTATTTAGTATTGCTTGTATGTATCTGTGTTTATGGCTGACCACTTGAAACTGGATAACCCATCATGGGTATCATTCTTAGAGAATCCTGATTCTCTCAACCTCTATGAAAGGTTGTCTATGTGTCAGGCCTTGTGATATTTTCTCCATCCATGTTGGCATGTCCCTAGTGTTTTCATTGTACAGGTCTAGTTTAGGTAGTCATACTGTTGAGACATTATGGATGGAACTTCTCTGTTATGTCTAGAAAATACTATCTCGTCTTTCATCCCATTCTTCTGCAATGGGACTTGGGCTTTGGGTGTAGAGGTTGCATTGGAGGTGGATCAACTGAGGCTGGGCACCCTATGTTCATTTGATCTCTGCATTTTCGTCAGTTGTTTCTTTCTGTAGTGTTCTCTGCTGCCAAAATAAATAAATAAATAGATAAATAAGTAAATAAATACCCTTCTTTGATGAGGGATGACAGCTACACTTGCTTGGTCTCCATTCTTATTTTGGCAACTGCTCAAAATAAACTCACAGCATACGCTTTCTCTCTGATGTTGATGTTGGCATTACCCAGGCTTAAATCTATTCAAAACTCCCAAATATGCCCATAAAACCTCCTCCTTCAACCTCGACCTCATATTCTTGCAACTCTTTCAGTCCTTCAACCTTGTCAGGATCCCTGGTCTTCCTTATTTTATCAGCAGACCTTGTCATCTCTGCTTTCAAAGCAGACTCAGAATGTGACTACTTCTCATCACTTCCTCTGCCACTGCCCTGTCTAAAGCAGCATCATTTCTCGTATTGATTTTGCAGAGGACTTCCAACTACTTCTCTTCTACATTATACCCCTTATATTTTACTGAAAGCAGCACAATGGCTGGACTGGTAATTTTAAAACATATTGCAGATAATGTCACTACCTTGTTGACGACCCGTAGTAGTTCCATAGTTCCCTCAGAATACAACTACATGAGGGTAGCTTCCCTTTCCATTTGTGACTCCATTTCCTACTATCTCTCAATCTATTCTGTTACACCTATTAAATGACATTTCTCAAAAATGCAAGAGTATTGCTGCCTGTGCAGTTACTGCTCCCTATGCCTGAAATATGTTTCCTCTTGACACTTACCTCTTACCTGACACAGATTTTTATGCATGTATTTCCTTTTAGACACTTTCTGACCATGCTATTTCAATGTATCATCCTTTGCTGTGCACTGCTCTCCTTCAGCTTGCTTTCTCTACAGTACATATTGCCTAGCTAACCATATAATTTATTCTCTAAAGCAGGAAATTTTGTACGTTTAGTGTGTGTGTGTGTGTGTGTGTGTGTGTGTGTGTGTGTGTGTGTGTNGAGACACAACACAGGACCTCAAAAACAAGCACTAAAACAGTGACCTATATCCAAGCACTAAACTGAAATCATTTTGGAAGTAACAAGGTGCACTAAGAATAATAACACTAGGATCATAGATATGAACAAAACCACCCAGAAAAATTAAGACATTACGGTCAGTACTAATTATCACCATTTGACATACTATCCTACTTATTCTCATTTATGCTTTATATATTTACTAATGCTTGCTATATATGCATGTATATCCACTTACTGTACTGCATATGTATATCTTTCAACAGCATACTACACACTCATATTTATTAATGTACTTTTTAATTTGTTCATTTGGTTGCTGTCTTTCCCACTAATATTAAGTTCTGTGAGAGCAGTGATTTTTGTCTGCTTTCTTTCCTGATGAGTCACAATCTGAGAACAATGCTTGGAACATACTGTGCAAGTAGTAAATCTATAATTCATTCAAACTAGTAGAATACAAAAGTATTGTATAGCACATTATGAGCTCTTAATCACTGTCGATTATTCTTATCAACAGGTAATATTACTATTCTTTGCCATCCATAAAAGTGATTTTTCTTAGCTCTGTGATTTCTGGGTGGCATTGTTCTATTTTATTTACTCCTCCATAATATCTTTATTGGGTACCTATATACAGGTGCTTGCAACCATCAAGTCATTTTTATTGAAATAGTTTGGTTTTCTATAGTATTTTTTTAAAGCATAATGCCTTGTAGTCAGGTATTTACAAATCTTTACCATTGATGACATCACTTGCTTATACATCAGTGTCAATAACAAATTAGATAAGAATATATTATGGTTTTGTGTTTTAAAATACACTGAATTAATTTATTTACAGTTCAGTTGTGAATATTTTGTAAAATCTTGGAATTCTTATTATGATAATAAAGCAACATATCTCTTATATATTTACCCAGATGGAAACTGTGGCTAAAAATATCTTAGAAGAGGGATTTTGAGTTCTTTCCCTAGAATTCTAGAAATGCAAATTCAGATAATTGTAATGATCAATCATTTGCTGGTATGTTAATTTCTTAATGCATTCAATTTATCAGCAGCAGGTTTTTCCTAATTCTAAAGAAGCAACGCTTAATTCTCTTTTTACTGATTAATTGTGGAGAATTATACTTCTGGCAGTTGACAAAGGGACTTACATAGCTTGCTTCAATACCATTCAAGACATAGGTAAATAATAAAAGTAAACAATTCATGAGAAGTGGAAACATAATTAACAGCATTCTATGAACATTTGTCTCCTCTTGGAAAAAACCTAGTAAGCTATAATACAGGCTTCCAGTTTTCTTTTGATGAGAGCACTTGTTAGCTAATCAATTCATAATCCCAAGTGATCCTTAAACATTAAAAAATTGACATCAGCCAATTAGCTAATTCAATTGGACAAGCATTTATGGAACATTTACTATTCAAGCAATTGTCTTTTGGTCACAGACACAAATCGAATATAGCAGTACCCTTTTATAAAAAAGCTCGTGTTAGAAAGCATAACTGGTAGCTTCATTTTTTTTTGCTTTTGATTTACTGACTTTTATATTTCAAGACCCAGGATTTTCTTTATAGTACATCTGTAGTCTTATAATCGTGGGCTATGTTATAATAGAATTGTGCTTTATTGAGACAGAATAGATGAATTGAAAGTTCACTTCGTAAGTCCTTTCATTTAATGCTGAATTCCATGCTGAGGAGCCTTGTCTTCTAACCTTTTGTGTAGATAGTGTCTCTTATTCCCATTGCCCCCTTTTGTATTGCCTCCACCATATGGTCTTCTAGAAAGATCACATCACTGTGTCAAGACTCATGCTTTCAATTTTGCTTCATTCACTCACTGGATGACCTCAGGTCTTCTTTTAACTGCCTTTACTAGTATATTAATAGTCACCTGGGGTCTGATAGCACAGTTAATCAAAGTCCTAAAAATAATTTGAAATGTACAGCCCTCCTTTCTGACCCTGGAGAGAATCTTTGAACCACAGAAAAAAGTAGGATGGAAAGGGAGATTTGCTAGGATAATCAACAATGTCTCTGTGTGATGATTTCCCTTTCAGCACTGTCTCCTGCCTGGTCCTTCTTAGTCTCCTAAAACTGAAACAAACATTTCTGAAGTTCTTCTGCATAATTCCTCATTTAAGGGCAGAGTTTAAGAAATGACAAAACTGACATCTATTTGAAATAAAAGTAATAAAGTTCCTCCTCTTTTTCCATAACACTTGTGTTAAGATTTAATAAAAAGAGCTGGAATATTTATAATTTTGCATCTCTCTCTCTATATATATATGTGTGTGTGCATGTGTGTGTGTGTGCATGTGTATGTGTGTGTGTGTGTATCTGTGTATGTGTGCAATAATTTTAAAATATACCATAAATTTAAGAAGTAAGGGAGCATGGGAAGGGTTGGAGGGAGGAAAATAAAGGGAGAATAGTTGAATTATAATTAATTAAAAATATATTTAAAGAAATATAAAATAACTGAAGAAAACAAGCAAAATGACATCCAAGTCATATTCTAACCACACAATGTCAAACTTGAACTATAGCAACATAGAAATTGCAGCCAAGAGTCTAGTAAAAATTTCATTGTCCTTTATATTATATTTTTGTCTCTCTACAGTGTTTGTTTTCAGCTCTCCAATAATGTTATTACTGATATTTCTTAGCTTCCTGTCACTATTAGTAGACTGTTCTTTCAGTTAATTATATTCCTATCTAAATGACTGTGATAATATTCAGAGGTATTTTTAATTAAAAATATTTGATTATTTATTATTGTGTTTGCATGATTTGTAGGTGTACATACTACAGTGGAAGCCAGATGAAAACATCAGTGTAGTTCTTTGGGATTGAATCCATGTTACCAGGCTCGCGTAGCAAGTACCTTTACCTGCTGAGTGATTTTTGTCTTCCTCAAAGGGAGTTTTTAATTACTCATATTGAGCCCCATAGAAATTTATGTTCAAGGTGGATAAACTAAATAAAAGGAGACATCATGAGAGACATATTAGAACTGTCAGCTTAGCAACTGACTGTGTGTGAGAGGTAGAAAAAAAAACCAAGATTTTAATCTTTCATTAGTTAATAACATAAGAGAGACCTAGACATCATGGTAGGGGAGCAATAAAAGCAAAATATTTTAGGAAAAACTATTCTCTTTAGGATATGGTCTTTAGGAACTGTACATTTCAAGGTCCAAATATGTAGTATAGTATGAATTAAAATATATTTGAATTGAACCTATAGTCACTTAAATAGAGAGAAAGAGGATCCCATGAAAATTACTGAGATACAATTAAACAGTAAAATGTACATAGAAGCGATACAATATTATAGAGGTAAAGAGAAAAACAAAGCATCGTAAAAGAGGAATAAAGTCTCAAATCCTTACCAGATGGTGTTTTTGTTACATTTTAAGTTAAAATATAATTACATCCCTTCCCCCTTTTCATTACTCACTTGAATCCTTCCTATGCCCATTCCTTTTAACCCTTCCTTTAGCCCCCTTGTTTCCCTCTCAAATTGATAGCCTCCTTTTATTTGATTATTATTGTTACCTATATTTAAGTGCGTACATACATGCATATGACCTACTCATTCCATTTACTGTGGTGTGTGTGTATGATTTCAGGGCTGACCACTTTGTATTGGACCATCAGTTATGGCGCTCATCCCTGAAAGAGGCTAAGTCTCCCTCTTTCAGCAGTAGTTAGTTGTCTGTATGTCTAGGGGTGAGACCCCATGAGAGTTACCTCTTCCATATTAGCATGTTTGTCAATATTGTCCTTTTTCAGGTCTGGTTTAGATAGACCTATTGTTCAGGTATCATGTGTGTAGTTTCCCTGTCATTCCTAGGAGACACAACCACACAACCTTCTTCCTTGTCCCCTGGTTGTCACAATCTTTCTGTCCCCTCTTTCAACATGTTCCCCAAACCTTAGGTACAGGAAATATGTTGTAGATGTATCCACAGGGGCTGAGAGCTCCACAATCTTTAATCTCTCTGTATTATGAACAGTTGGGTTTTCTGCAATGATCTCCAGTTGACATAGAGCAAAGCTTCTTTAAACAGAATACGGTTTAAACACAGATCCCAAAAGCCCCTGAGCTGGAACTGACCTGAAAGCCTACTCTCTAAGGACTACTTTTCATGGAAAAAGAAGGCACCATGCAAGCTTCTAAAGGAGGGAAGAAACCAACAGTTTTACCCAGTTATGATGCCTTTGTCCCCCAACAATGACCAACATGTCAGTAGTGACACTCATTCATTGGTGGTAACCAAGAGCTCTCTAATTGTACTTAAAACCTGCTTAACAAGAGAAAAATTATAACTGGTACTGGAAATCTAGATAGCTATTCAGGGCTAGTAAAGGCATAGATCTTGAAGGAGAACTCTGCAACCACCAATTTACTAAATCAGCATAATCCCTAACTACATTCTCTATATCTGTCCTTATAGCCAGAAATAAGTGTAGTCCTTATCCCTCATCATGAAAACTTTTTGCAGCAGACATAGACCATTACAGAATACTACAACTGATCAAATTGCAGAGTTATGTAGCCCAGTCCCAACTGTTCCATTTCGTGAACCTAAGGCTCCGGGACCATTGTAGAAGAGGCAGCAGAACAATTGTAAACTCCAGAGAAACAAAGAGTTTGGTATGAGTTTGTGTCTTCTAGAAATGTTAGAAGCTACATGAATAAAGTCTCACTAGCATGGCTGCCTAAACATGGTCTGAACTAGGACAACACCAATAAACATAGTAACATAGAGGAAGAAAAGATTATGAGGCTTCAATCCTAAGAACTATAGGCGACTAGGAGTGCTAAGAGTGGGAAAAATAATTTTCCCCAGGGAAGAACACTCCAACTAGTTTTAGAATACAAGATTATCATCCCTGAAAATATGTACACAAGTAACATTATACAGATTGAGCAGGTTGTATACATATACTTAAGAATGTGTGTACATGTGTGTGTGTGTGTGTTAATGACAATTAAAGTTATAAGAATCCATGAAATTGGAAAAAGAGCATAAAAGAGTCCATGAGGGAGTTTGGAAAGATGAAATGAAAGGGAAGGGAGAAAATATGTAATTTTGTTATAATCTCAAAATAATTTTTAAAATATTTTTAAAACATCAAAGCTTCTTTAATGGGGAATGAGAACTACACTTATCTGTGAGGATAAGGATGTTTTAGAATTTATTTAGGAACTATGCTGGTCTAATTATTTTAGGTAAACATAATTTGTTCCTCATTCCCCTCCTTCTTTCTGTATTGATAAAAGTCCATGCAGATTTGACATTTAAGAATCCACTGCTCATGGAGCCCCCATGGTGCTGGACTGGGCCCTCTGGATACTCAAGACAGTGGTTTAGTGTAAACTGTTTAGGGGTCCCCCAGGCAATGGGACCAGGATCCATCCCTAATGCATGAGCTGGTTTTTCTTTTTTTCTTTTTGTGCAATGCCTATGGTCTGTCTCTTATACACATCTAGATGTGTATAAGAGACAGCAAGGAAATAAGACTTAGTGTAACAATCATGATCCAAGTCAGATTTGAGTAGTTTGAGGACTGAGTAGAGAGGAAAGTAGAGGTAAGCATAGACTGTTGAGATGGCTGGGTGAAAAGAGATCAGATGGCTTAGGGTATATGCCGTAACTAAAGGGTTTCAGCCTGTCTCTTATACACATCTAGATGTGTATAAGAGACAGACTGAGTAGAGAGGAAAGTAGAGGTAAGCATAGACTGTTGAGATGGCTGGGTGAAAAGAGATCAGATGGCTTAGGGTATATGCCGTAACTAAAGGGTTTCAGCAAAGGATTTTCATAACCTCATGAGTTTCTAGATTGAAAAATAAAATTTGAACATGTAAGCCGTCCTATTTTTTTACTTTATACAATGGTAACAAGTAAATATTTGAAGGGTGAATAAATGAATACTTAATGAAATGTTGGGAAAAAAAGTAATGTATACAAAATAAGGGGTAGGAAACAGAAGTGGATCTAATTTGGCAAACTTTTTTTTTTAAAGAAACTAAAGTGATAGAATACAGATATGAGCCTTATTCTCTAAACTTCAAGGAGAAATATAATAGAAGTTTATTATATTTCACAGCATCTATTTTATTATGTTATGTAGAATACAATGAAATCTGCCACATTTTAGAAGCGGAAGCACAAGGTCATGAGTAGATTACCAAACATTAGATGGTTGAAAGACTAAACTAGGTACAAATAAAGTAAGTGATAATAGTATTATGAAGAAGATTAACATGTAAGTTAGGATTTGGGTTATAATATTAGAAAAAAAAACCATACTAGCTTAAGCAAAGGGGGGTTGGATAAGAGAACTTTACAAAAAAATGAGTATCAAACTACAGAAATGACATGGATGTGATTGACAAATATTTTGACCAAATGAATCAAAGGCTATCAACATATTTCTTAAGTTGTTTTAGTATTTAAGTTTCATTTTCTTTTACACATAAGCTTTCTCCACAAAATAAAAAGCGTGTCTGGGAGAAAGTTCTCGAGATTTTTCTCTTGCAGTTGTTCATTCTCTAATAGAAAATGTGTTCGGTTTGTTCCAAAATCATGAACAGGGACTCTGGCTAGCCTTGTTTTGTTTAGATGTCACTCCTGAGTCAAACAGTCATGGCCAGGGTTAGTATCTATGGAGTGTACATTGATGGATAAAGCTCATGTTAGACTTCATACATAAAATGATTAGTGATGACTGTTCCTTTCATTGTTCAACAGAGTTCCAGATCTTAATGTAGGTACTGCAAAGACAATGATGTGAAAAATAGTGTCCCTACTTTTGAGAGTTTTCTCTCTTGTAAACAGAGATTAATAATAAACTATTTCTTGTTATTAATGTTCTCTCTGAATAAATTACATTTGTAATAGGGGGTAAGTGGTGGAGGTGAACTTCAGGATGAATGGTCAGGTAAGTCTGTAGGGAATGAACGCTGAAAGGAGGCAGGCATTTGAAGATTTGAGTAAAGATCATTGATGCAGAGAGAAAAGCAATTGCATGATCATAGGGTAGGAAATGAACTTGGCATAATTAATTAACAGAGAGAAGATTGTTGTGAATGGATTTTAGTGAGAAAATGAGTGAATGCTATGAGAAGGAATGAGGAAAGTGAGCAGAAGCTAAATCTCATATAATCCTGTATCTGCTAAGTTCTTATACTTGGATGAAGGGAAGCATAGTAATGTAGGTTTCCTTACTAGCCCAGATAAAAGAAAAAAAGCAAACAAAGCTAAGTCTTAGTAGAGTATTGACAGATTGAATAGAAAGGTTATCAGGAAATGTAGAGGTAATGTTGGGTGACTACTTAGAACAAGCTGATCCAGGATTCAAGATCACCATAGGAAACAGCTGAACTTAGGTGAGAGGCTGATAAACTAATAGAATAAATGAAAGGTCATTGATCTTGTGGTATTTGTTAAGGTTGAAAAGTAAGTTTTAAGTCCGGGAGAAAGTCAATAGGTAAAAGAGTAAGAATGGCAGAGAGATTTTCTAATCACAGTTGTTGGAATGCCCTTTTATTCAGATGAGGATTTGTTTTTATGTTTATTACAGCCAACCAGCCTATGAATATCTTGTTAGTGTACCTAGTTTCCAGGAACTTGCTGATTTGAGTTCAAAATACCCTCTCGTCCCGATTCCCTTTTAAAATTGTGATCTTTTCCATTATTAAACATTGGCTATTTTCCCAGGGATGGCACTGAAGAAGAAAATCAATGACATATCTAGCCAGCCAGCTTGGACTGAATGGGCATTCAAATAGACTCCAAGGGCCAAGTACAGATGGTGATTTATTGTGCATACAACTTCTACAGAATGCCTTCATTTGAGCATTGATGTATATACAATTACTCACCAGAATGCTGCCGTTTTACAATTCAGCCAGGAATCTGTGGAGAGAGATCATGTTCACCAAGAAATCCACAAATATAGTTTCTACCCTTTCAGCATTTCTAAAAATGCTCAGTCGTCTTCTATATAAAGAAAAGAGATTTCAATAAACCACTTCTTCCATTTTACCATATTTGTCATTATTGCTGGGCTTACACAATTATCATTTGCTAATAAATTCAGATGTATTAAACCATATTCCTCTCCCAACATGTAAGTAGAAGGAGTTTGTGAAGGCAAATTATTTACTCTGACTTTTGTGAAAGCTAAACATGCAGTGGTAATCCATGCATACCAGAGGCTTGCTCAGTGTAAAAATCATTTTATGCATTGTTTATATGAGAGGGAACCAAACAATTGAATGTTAAACAGTTTAAATGAACCAAATACTTCACATTGCACAGACAGAAAAAATAGTGAGGATACTTCTAAATTCTTTTCTTATTGAAAATTCTTTGAGTGATCATTTTATCCCTATAATTTGAATGGCAATCGAAATGATGAAGAACCTCCACCCTTAACAGAATAACTTGAAAAAGCATACTCTTTACCTCTTGCCACATATCACTTGATTGATATGCTATTATAGGAATGACAGTATGACCAGGAATTTATAGGTTTATTTTTTTTAGTTCTACTTTCTGTTATTGATACTGTGTTGTTCTGGTTTATAACTAAAATTAAATTGTGTTTTTCTTTGCACTGCCATATTTAGAATTACAACAAAAATGCATTGTCTTTAATATTTTGGCTAAAATTCAATGAAAATGTTTACAGAAACACTTCAGACTTCTCTTTAAGGAACACAATACACGGTCAAGATTAATAGTAGCTATAAATAAAAAGAAGCTGTAATGTATTGATAAAAATCAGCTCAGCAAATGAAAATGAGGAAGTTCGATAACAAATAATATACTGCAATGACATAGTCCATCGAGTTGCTAGATGAGGCAGCATGAATAGTAGTCCTTCAGGTTATTTATGTGCTATAATCAGCATTTTGGAGAGTAAGCCACCGGAAGGGATAGCCAAACATTGTGTATGGTGCTAAGCTTAGTATCACCCTCAAATTAAACTGAATGTATGCATTTGATGTTGCATGATGGTACCTTTCCAAAAGAAATTCTACCCACTACTAACATCTTTCTGTTCTCATTAGCTTTATCTCATCATACCTATATTCTTATACCTGGGAGTTTTTCTATGATAGTCTCTTTTTCTTATGCTAATACTTAAAGCAGGCTGCTTTACAAAGAAAACAAGCTTATTTTCGCTTATGATTCTGGAGGTAGGGATACAATGTCTGTGGTCCTAATTTGGAGATGCTTTTCTTGTTGACAAAGTCCCTAGGCAGTGCCTAACCTTGCAGCAATAGCTGGGCAACACACTTGTATTTCTTTCTTTCTTTTTCCCTCCCTCTATTTTATAAGACTACCAGGATTCAATTATAGGGACTCTAGTCAAAAGACCTTGTCTTATCCTAACTGTATTCCAAAGGCTCCATTTCTAAACACTCAGTTTCTGAATGATTCGAAGGAAGATGGACAAATTATAGCCATCTACTTTTAGATCTTAGTATAATTCTCATATCTGATGCAATCAAAATTGGTGTTGATACAAGGAGGGGCACTTTTAAAGGAATACCTTCTATTAATTGAGTCTTAAAATAGTTGCTCTTCAAGTAATAAAAGTAAAACTTATGGACATTTCCCTTCATGTAAGACATGAGGTAGGAATATATATATATAATATACATACATACACATGCATATACATATATATACATGTATATGTATACATATATACGTATATGTGTGTATGTGCATTGAAATATTTAATATGAAAGAAATATTGCTTACGAAAATTAGAAGAAATTGGCTGATTTATTTTATTTTATGATTTTATGAAGTGGTTCTAGCTTTGTAGTCCAAATTGTCCTCAAACTTGTACAGCTCAGGCTGTCCTCAAATTCAACATGATCCTGCTGTTGTTTCCTGAGTGCTGAGATTATAATCTTGTAACAGCATAAACAAATGCATTGTAGTTTTAATTAGATAAATTCGTTCATGAAAACAGTGTCTCTAACTGTTTATTATCAAGATCATTTTTCATTCAGTGATATTCATCAATTGTTGAATGAATGAATGAACGAATGTATTCAGTGTTTTTTGCCCATACATGTGGCTTGGGTTTATGGTTGTATTGAGGAGAAAAAGAACATGAAAAATCAAGAAGTGTCAGAGTTCTGGCTAAGAGGTTGATAATAGGAGGATTGAAAAGGAATATTTTTCAAGTAAAAATGAGTTCAATTTTAAACATGTTCATTCTGAGAAAACCATTCGATAACTAAAAATATAAATCATTGTTTTTACTGTCCAATGATATAAAAAATTCAAAATTTCTACATGAGAACAATAGACAGGAGAGGTTTAATGGCCATGCTTTAATTAATTCAACAAACGTTTGTTGAATCACTGCTGTGTGGCAGCTATTGTGCTAAGCAGTAGGGATACAAAGGCACAATGTCAATAAACAGTTTATTACAATTGAGTTTGAAAGTGAAAGCAGTTAGTTTGTAATACATTATGAAGAGAAGAACAAAAAGAGTATCTAACTCGAATGGGTGGTTAGAACAGTCAGGAAAGGGAGGATTCCTGGAAAATACATATCTGAATTAAGTTCCAAACTCTGTCCAGACAGAGAGGAAAAAGTAATATCAGAGTTAATTTTTTCAAAAAAGTTGTGACAATAATAGCTATCAGACAAGATTGAAAGTTTGAAAATACTTTAATATTCGAGAATACAGGATGGTTTAATATTATTAAATATGGTTATGAGATTTATAAGTATGAAAGAACTATTAAAACTATATAAGATAGCCAGGATTTTACAGGTGGCCAATTAGACCCAAAGAAAAGTTACATGTTCAAATTTTCAATTCTGTAACTTCATTTCTACTTCATTTCCAAATATTGCAATATAGTAAATTACTAAATGATACTCCAAAGCAACTATTTAATCCTCCACATGACCTACCTCTTTCATGCTATTTTTCATTCCCAGAAAAATGTCATTATCTCCTATTCTCCTCAGTTAGTCTGTTTTAAATTTTACACCCTAAATGTAGTTTCCCATCCCTCTTCTTCTCCTAACCCCTTTCCCCCATCTCCCCTCTGACCCCATGCCCAATTCACTCTTCTTCTGTTTCTGTTCAGAAAAGGACAGGACTTCCACCAACAAAACATGACATATCAATTTGCAGTAAGACTAAGCACCTCCCCATGTATTAAGGCTGGACAAGGCAACCCAGTATAAGGAGTAGGGTCCCAATAGCCAGCAAAAGTTAGACACAGCCCCTGCACCCATTGTTAGGAGTCCCAAAAGAAGACCAAGCTACACAACTACCTTGATTCACAATGAACAATGTGAAGTGACCCATTATTAAGTGGTATTGGCATCTGGAATTAAGCAGTCTTGTGTAACATGTAAGGAGTCATTTAAAAGTGATCAACAGAATGGTTGTAGTCACAATGTTGTAGTCACATTCTTTTACTTCTTTAACCATTTCTGTCTCTATTTTCTTCCATTGGATATGCCAATATTCGGGGATAGACATGAAAGAGTTCACAACTCAAAATTCAATTATATTAAGTTTTCTCCTAGCCCTTTTTGTATAGTTCTTATCCTTTGCCAGGCTGAATTTGATGCTCTGCAGTAATGATGTCATAGCTATTCTATCCCCTTTTGTTTTTAGCCCTACTCATTTTAGGAAGTGCACCTACTCACAAGCAATATACACACTAGTCAAAACTAGCACCAAAATGAAAAACAAACCACTTCTTTTCCCTCTTCTCCTTGCCAAACATCAGAAAAGTGAAAACTTCGGAAAAGATCATCAATTATGCCTTAGCAATAACAACAGCATCTTCAGAAGAATGAGACAGGATTGTAAAGTAGGAACTAATTTAGAACACTTAAAAAGAGACTCATCTGAATGTCAGAATAAATTCATAAGAATTGCAAATTTGCGTTCAGTGGTTTGTACTCCAATGATGACAGTGGTAATGACATCATCCTCAAGCCAAGATGGGTGCCTTTCTGTGGTGATATATTGTGTACCCTAATAAAATTTGCCTGAATATCAGAGAACAGAACAAGCCAGTAGATTAAACATAGCGGCCAGGCAGTGGTGGTACATACCTTTAATCCTAGCACTCGGGAGGCAGAGATCCATTTGGATCTCTGTGAGTTCAAAGCCACTCTGGACTACTTGAGACTGACTCAGTCTAGGAGAGAACCAGCCAGGCAGTGATGGCACACACCTGTAATCCCAGGTAGGGATGGCTGGGCAGAGAAAGGTATACAAGGCGTGAGGAGACAGGAACTAAAGGCTTCTCAGCAGAAGTGTCCCTTTCAGCTAGGGGCTTTTCAGGCTGAGGCATCCTAGAGGTAAGAGGTAGCTTGTCCCTTTGTCTCTCTGATATTTCATCATTTACCCCAATATCTGGCTCTGGGTTTTTTATTAAAAGACCATTTGAGATTTGAGCAACACCCTTTCAGGAGCCAACACATCTGGGGAGTCATTATGGAATTTTTACTTCCTTCCTTCCACTGTACCACAAATCGTCAGTTATAATAAAATCATCTAATTTGCAATCTCATATTACAGGCTACAGCCTCTTTCATAAGACATGTACTCACAGTATGTTTGATCTCGGCCTTGTTTGTGTAGAAAATAAGAAAACTTTTATGCTTTTTAAATTTTTGAAGTCCTTTTTTCCATATATCGTTTATAATTCTTTCTATTCATTTTGAGAGTTTCACCCATGTATAAAATGTAGTTTTAATATTTTAACAAATAAAATTTTCTGTGATGAAGGAAAAGAATTAAAAAAAAGAATTGCAAATTTATTCCTTAAAAGTCTATACAGTCAGGCATTTGCATGTGGTTCAAGACCACACAATCTCTTTGGAGGACAATTGAGTTGATATCTGATGAAAGCACTACAGTAATACCTTAAATCTCTGTTTGTAGGGACTGCTTGAAAGTGATGTAGTACTCTATTGTGTATATGTACCACATTTTCTTTATCCATTCTTTGGGTGAGGGGCATCTAGGTTGTTTCCAGGTTCTGGCTATTATGAATAATGCTGCTATGAACATAGTTGAGCANGTGTCCNTGTGGTATGATTGAGCATNCNTTGGGTATATGCCCAAGAGTGATATAGCTAGGTCTTAAGGTAGATTGATTCCTAATTTTCTGAGCAACCACCATACTGATTTCCAAAATGGCTGTACAAGTTTGCACTCCCACTGACAGTGGAGAAGTGTTCCCCTTGTTCCACATCCTCTTCAACATAAGCTGTCCTCAGTGTTTTTGATCTTATCTATTCTGACAAGTGTAAGATGATATCTCAGAGTCATTTTGGTTTACATTTCCCTGATGACTAAGGATTTTGATCAATTCCTTAAATGTCTTTTGGCCATTTGAGATTCTTTTGTTGAGGATTCTCAGCTGTGGAGCCTCCATGGGACTGGACTAGGCCCTCTGCATAATCAAGACAGTTGTGTAGATTGATCTGCTTAAGGGGCCCCCTGACAGGAAGATCAGGGTCCATCCCTCGTGCATGAGCGGGCTTTTTGGAGCCCACTATCTATGGTGGGACACCTTGGACAGCTTTGATGCAGGGGAAGGGGCTTGGATCTGCCTCAACTGAATGTACCAGGCTCTGCTGACTCCCCATGGGAGGCCTTACCTTGTCAGAAGAGGGAATGGGGTGTGGGTTGGTAGTGGAAGGCTGGTGGGGGGAGGGAAGAGAGGGATGTGTGGTTGGTATGTAAAATGAAAAAAATAAAAATAAAAAAGATAGTGATGTAGAGGGTACAAGTCTAAAACATTAATATGTTTCATTGAAAATGTTACATATATACACACCTACATAAATATATACACCTTACAGTTAACATATGTATACAAAGGCACATGCATTCACCTATATTCATATATTTTGATTATATATACAGAAGAGATACACTGATATTTTAATTATTACTTTTAGATTGTAAGCACTTAGAGGCACAGATAGAAGAAAGAGTCACTTTTAACATATATTATATATATGTTCTTTTTGAGATGCTTGCCACATGCAAATCTTCCTTTCATAGTGCAGAACTGTCTGAGATGGTATAAAAATGTTTATGTGGAAAATAAATTGTGCAAAATAGTATATGTGCTTTTGCATAGCTATAAAATTTATAGAATAAAATATGTAAATATAGTTCTAAAATCTACTAGAAATTTAACTGGATAAATAAAATGATAGAAAATTATGGAATGCAAATCTGTGCATTTAGACAACTTTTTAAAAGCTTCTTTTATATTGCTTAAGTGATACTTTTAAAAATTTTAATTCCAAAATTAATTTCTTTTGCTCACTTTTTTTAAACCAATAGTGTATTTATAAGAAAACCTTTCAAAATTTAACAAATTCTGGGCTTTCAGTACCTTAATGAGGATTCTAAACAGCCTTTTCATGTTACAAATAGAAGATGTCTAATGTTTCTTTTAAAAATACCTTTTAAAATATTGTAATATTGCCTATAAGTTTCAAATCACTCAAATTGTTCGGCAAACTCTCAGTGCATCTTTAGATTTATTTTCCTATTTAAATTCATCAACATGTTCTCTTTTTAAAAGATTTTATTTTGATGTATGTGTGTGTGTATCTGTGTGTGTGTTTGTGTGCTGTGTGGTGTGTGTGTATGTGCTATGGTGTGTGTGTGTGTGTGTGTGTTTGTGTGTGTGTGTGAGGTTACAGGAAGTTGTGAGTCTCCAGGTGGGTGCTAGGAACTGAACTCTGGTCCTCAAAAACATCAGGAAGTCCCTATAACCACTGAGCCATCCCTTCAGTTCCAACATGTTTTAGTTCATGGTGTTAAATCAGATATTCACCACATTGAGTTGTTAAAAGAGGGATTTTCTGATTGTGTTCTCTCTGCTTTTTGTTGTCTTTAGGCTAACTTTTGTGGGCTTTATACTTCTCCTTAACACCATCCTGAGGATATGGGTAGCTGAAAAGAAAAACAAAAAAGCAGATTAATCTTGCTTCTACAGGGCAATGTGAAATTAGAAGTTATTTCTTTCTACTTCAACTACCAAAATTATCAGGACTTGGAATTATAGGATAGGGGGATTTGTTTTAAGATTACACCTGGGATTATTTTTTAAAAGATTTTATGACTGGTTTGAATATGAATTTACCAAGTGTAGGGACTTTATTATGGAATCCATTCAGAGTCATCTCTTGGGATTTTTTTTAATTCTAGTATTGACTGTGATCTAAATCCTAAGTATTCAGAGATGCCATGCTTGAAATTTAATTATGGTAAAAAGTTTAAAATTATTTTTTCTGTATGTACTATATGTGTTCTTAGACAAACCCCGTGTGAATTGTGGTGATTTCCTTCTCTTTAATCCCTAAAGATTTCAGATTCCATGATACTAACAATACCTACACTTAAACTCAGGAGTAAACATAGTGAGGTGACTCAGACTAAATGTCATATTTGGTATCTCATATTTTCCTTAAGTCTTAGTTACAATTATTTTTTTTCTGTAATTCATTGTAGCATATACAAATCTTTTCTACCCCAAAGCCTCACTCAAGTATTTCCCCTTTCATCAATTCTTCCTTCACAGCTTCTGGCTTCCACATATATTGCTCACTGCCTTCTGTGAGCCATTACAGTCTTCATTGTCTGACATTCACAATCCTACAGTTGACAATTTACTGGCTTAAGCACTGGTTGTAAAAGGTGTCTCCTAATGAAATAGTAAGTTCATTTTAATTGTACTGAAATAGAGGTCTCTTGAATTTCTTGAAATACCTAACACCTAATACCTAGTTGGTACTCAAAATGATTGGACTTGTAAAGTCCATTTTTTAGGCCAACATACAAGTTACTTTTAAAATCTCTCTATTGCCACAGCCTCAATTAGTTCCATCCTTTACTATATCATTTTTTTTACAAGGCAGGACAAAATATTGCCACTGCTATTGAACTCTAGTTTTGCTTATCTGCTGGTGGCAGGCTTTCCTGTAGGGCATTGTGAGTTTTTACAAAGCTAGTATACCTAATCTATTACAGAGCTATCTTGCCCTTTTGGTCTGATTTATTTTCACAGGATTGCAGTATTCTCTGGATTACTGTGGAAGCCCAGATTTCGACTTCTAAAAGCATTAACGACCAGACAGCAAAGTTGTAGAACATGAAATAAAGGCGCATTCATGAGTTACCATCTATACTTAAACCCCAAATAATTCCCGTGGAAAGGACCTTCTGACCATCATATGTAATTGTCCCAAACCTTTATCTAGCCTACCCATCCCAGAAAGTATCATTCCACTTGAGATCCAAGACATTTAGTATTTTTGCATAGCATATGATAGTTTCTCAACTTTGAGGTAGACCTTAGAAAATGTTTGCCTCCCTTCACCATTTTCAAGCCTTTAAGGATTTTTGTTCTATCTGCCAGAAAATCGATTTGAGAGACTATGAAATTTGAATATCTCAAGTGGAAACTTACATGGCTACTGCGCAGTCTTCCATATACAGAAAATAACTGAAGAGGAATCAGGGACAATATCTAAGGATTACAAGAGGCATTCTAGCCTGCTCTTGGGCATTTTTTTTTTGCTGTTTCAGCCTCATGGTTCCTCTCCCTGCAAAGAACAGGTGTGCCTGACAGCAGGTGTGTTTGTTCTACTTTTCCTATGGCAGCTGTCACTCCCCAGGTAACTCCATTTTCCAGGTGGCGAATTCTTACAACCCATCATCTTCTTTCCTGGCCACCATTACTTTTGAAAAAAAGGTTTGGCTGTCAAGCCTCCCTGGTTGGATTGTAGATTCTGTTGAATTAGTATAGATGTTTTTTGTTGATTCTTCTTCTTCTTCTTCTTCTTCTTCTTCTTCTTCTTCTTCTTCTTCTTCTTCTTCTTCTTCTTCTTCTT
>LZPO01065538.1:608407-628776 GCA_001675575.1 Neotoma lepida
AGAGAAAGAGAGAGACTTACAAATAGAGCACAGTTTAAGAATTCAAGTTTGTAGATAAGTTTCAGAGTAATCTAAGTGAATAAAAGAAGACAGGAAGAGAATCTTATTGTAAAATGAAAAGAAGTTGAGATCACAAAATAAAATTCTTTACCTTACAAATGCATTTTTAACTGTAACTTAGGGTCGAGTTTACTTACTCATAATAGAAGAGACCACCAAACATGGAAAATAAGTTTTCACAGGAAAGAAGTATTTCTCTAAAATGCTCCTTTCCCCCAGAGTTCTGTAGTCTAAAAACCAGAGTGAGATGATAGACATAATGGCTTATCCATTTGAGAGGTTAGAGTAGAAGGAAGGAGAATTGAACTCGAAGAAAGGAGAATTGAACTCCACCTAGGCTATGTAGTGAATTCAAGAGCATCCTGAGATACCCAATAAGACTCTATCTTATAACCTAATGACTGTGGATATGACTCTGTGGTGGAATACTTGTCTACTATGCACAAGACCCTAGTTTCAAGCTCTAGCCCCCAAAACAAAACCCTTCATGCTAAAGTTTAATTACCATTGCAATTGCAATAAGAAATAGAATCATTGAGCCATTATAAGGACCCAAGGGTTTAGTCTTCATGAATGAGTGGAGTAATGAAATTACCATGGAAGTCATTTCTAGACACAAGCAAATTTGTCCCTCTTTGTTTTGTATGATCACTTGGTCTTCTATGTTCTGCCACAGGATGAAGCCACAGAGAGACACTCCCCTTAGACTTCCCACCCTCCAGACCAATGTGGATAGTAGATTTATATTGTTCAAAAACTGCCTAGTCAGTGTATTCTGTCATAACAACATAAAATGCTCTAAGACACAGAGTATGTATGGTTTTTCCACAAATGCATAAACTTTGGTGGTTCTGATATATGGCTTTGGAAGTTAACATGCCAAAACCATGTTGGAAAACTAAGTAGGTAGGGAAAGATAGAAAACTAAGTCTCTGAGAGACTCACATCATCAAAATGCTCTAAGACACAGAGTATGTATGGTTTTTCCACAAATGTGTAAACTTTGATGGTTCTGATATATGGCTTTGGAAGTTAACATGCCAAAACCATGTTGGAAAACTAAGTAGGTAGGAAAAGATAGAAAACTAAGTCTCTGAGAGACTCACATCATCACATTAGCATATGGCTTTGCTGAATTGTGATGTTGGAAAATGTGGAATGAGAGCCTCCTAGAGCACAAGTAATTTGCCTGAGGTCCCTTTCCTGCAGGTGAATTCTCCAGTGGCAGTTATCACAATTATGCCAGAGGCTTATTTTCATGCAGATATAATCTCTGGTATTTTCAAAGCCTCTGTCGTCAAAACTGACATTGTATACAGACCCAGCCTACTAGGGAACACACTAGGAACACTAGCAATCACTTAACAGTCAGCACATATTTAATATACTTTTGCCATATGGCTAGTACATAGTTAGAAACTAGGTGGATATGAAAGTCATAGATAATTCATTAGGTAATTTGTGGGACTATAATATTTACAGCAATAAAATAGTAAAATGGCCACTGTTTAATATTTTTATTTTATTGAAAATAGCTTTTTTCTCATATAATATATCTTGATTAGTTTCCTCCTCTCTCTACTCCTCCCAGCCCCTCCCCACCTCTCTTCCCATTCTGATCCCACCCCCTTTCTGTCTGTCATTAGAAAACAAACAGGTTCCTATGGGATAATAATTTTTAAAAATAAAATATAATATGAGATAAAACAAATACTAACACATTAGAATAGGACAAAATAAACAAACAGAAGGAAAAGAGCCCAAGAAATGTCACAAAAATAGAGATTCACTTATTTGCATACTTGGGAATCCTATAAACACACTAAACTGAAAGCCATAATATATACCCAAAGTACTTGTAGTGTAAAAAGACAGGAAAATACATAAATAAAATAAAATAAAAATAAAAATATGATAATTAAAAAGTTGCCCTGACAAGATATTATGAGACAAGGAACATCCAGAGAAGCCACTGAGTTCGATTTCTGTTGAAGGCCATTTTTTAAAATCAAATTCCATTTTGAAAGGAAAGTGAATATTTTAGAATGTAAGAAAAGGAAGAGATCAATTAAAGGAATACATTGAAAAAGATTTCATAAAGGAGTTAGAACTTCCCTATAACTCAAAAAGAACACAAAATTTTAAGAGGCTGAATGAAAAAAAATATAGTCAAACTCAGAACAATTCTGAGGAAGCCACAACAACAAACAAAACAAAAACTGGTATTTTGGTTTATTTTTATTTATTTGTTTATTTACTTTTGACAAAAAGTTCCCAGGGTGTGTTACCTGGGAACTCTTAAGCTATTTTTTGGGGGGACTGCTGATCTTTTTTTTTATTTTAGTTATTGAAATTAGTTTCTTCTCTCATCTATATATCCTGACCACATTTTCCCCTTTCTCCACTCATTCCAGCTCCCCCACCTTCCCTCTCCCCCAGATAAACACTCCTGTTGAAAAATAATAGTTAAGCAAAGTAGGGACACAAAAAAAGGAGCAAAATTTAGCATATCCCTATTGCCAGACTCCACCAGAGACACATCTGATGGTTAACTTTTAATTAACCTTCACAGGTATACTATTATGCTCATAAAAAGGAAACTAGGCTCTGAGACTGTAGACATCTTGCCCAAAATTACCTGATACTTAGTCAGCAAAGTTAACTTTAAAACTCTGAATTCAGATCTGTGCATTTAAAAGTAAGAGTTTCACATTAAATACTGATTTCAGACTTGTCTTAAATATGGGAAAGCTAGACCCTATGTTCACACATGGCAGTAGCCAATTGGAAATAGGCATCATCATCCCAGTTAGAGATCTAACTAACTAACATGATGATGCTCCTCATTTCTGTGGTCTCTAGAACCCAGTCCCACCAATGATTCTTGTTCATATGTGATTGATTTGACTAATTTCTTTATATATCTCTCTACTGTAAACCAGTAGACCAGATAGCGTGAAAATCCCCTGAAAAATCTAAAGCTATAGCATAGTGCTGATGATTCTGAATGGGATATAGCCTTTTTAACTACTAATTGGACTATTTAGGAACATTTAAATGAATATTTGTCCTCATTTCTTCCTCTTTTTATTTTTTATATATAGGATGATGAAACCTTCACACTAACTCTTCCCATTTATAAAACACTACACATGACAATACACATAAATACATACATACACTTTATGTCTTTATACAGGAAAAAGCAAAACATGCTAAACCTGTTATAATTCTCACATATGCATATAAAACATACCCTGTATAATTAGAAGTAATTCATAATAGCAATTAAATTTTTCCAATATGGAGACATGACATGCAATCTACTTTAAAAGTCTATACTTTAGTTAAGTCTGTAATTCACTATAGCCTTTAAAATCCAACTAATTTATTAATTTAATATGGGTTAGGAAAGAAAAACCAGTCATAATACTGAGATGGTATAGAAAAAGATTTTTCTCATGAAAATCATTCAAAGAATAATTACTCTTGGCACATTATTAAAATGTATTTCCATAATATAAAAGTTTTTATTAGTATTTTGTGATATAAGATGTTTTAGCCAGCACTGTGTTAAATTCTTTCTCTCTCCATATTTATAAGTTTTATAGAGTTTATTTTATAACAATAAACAATGGAATTTCTGCTAGACTCACAGTGAATTAGAGTTGTTTAACAGCACAGGTACAAGTTGTTTTCTCAGCTCACAGGCCCAATTATCTGTTCATGTGGCTGCCCTAGAGCTTCCCTGAGGCACTATCGCCTCTATAGTCAGGATATCCAGTTTGTTTGGTGGCTTATATTCTATTGTTCCTGTTTGATTTCACACAGGTGCAGTGAGAACCCACTTACAATGGGTGTGTGCAATGAAGAAAGATGTGGAGCTCTCTTCCTTGTCCCAGTCACCAATGCCTCCCTATGTAGGCTGCCACAATGTCTATGAGTCCCATTACTAAAGAGATATTTCTTTGTGTTAAGTTATTGTCTCCTACTGAAAAACAAGACTACTTTGAAGAGTTTTTTGTTTGTTTGTTTGGTTGGTTGGTTAGTTTGGTTTGGTTTGGTTTTTTGAGACAGAGTTTCTTTGTGTAGTCTTGGCTGTTTTAGAACTCACTCTGTAGACCAGGCTGGCCTCGAACTCAGAGATCTGCCTGCCTTGGCCTCCCAAGTCCTGGTATTAAAGGTGTGCACCACCACTGCATGGCTAGAAGTGTTTAAGGTGTTGTCCAACATATAAATATTATTGACTTTATTATACTATGAATTTGTCCATTGATTTCCATATCAATGTCTCGTGAATCCTAGAGGCATAACACAAAGCAGACAGGCAAGTGCAGAGGAGGATTGGAGCATTGTAACTGAAAGATCTGTTACGTTAGGTTGGAAAACATTATCAAATAAATATAGCACTGGATTTTCAAATGGAAGAGGCAAAATAGATGAAGGAGAAAAGGCCATTTCAAAACCTAAGGAAATGGGAATAAGGATAAATACAAAAGAATATTAATTTCCTCCCTTGGTTTCAAAATTAACTTTGCCCTGAAATAAGTCTGAGAAGACCATAATCAAAGTTCCAGAAAGATTCCATTTCTCTTTAAAAGCTCTAAGGAGGAATCTGTGCTCTTGTGTTTTGCAGCTTCTAGAGTCACTGTCAGTGCTCAGGTCATGACTTCTTTATCTACAAACCTAGTAACTGTGTACCTCTGACTCTTCCTCCAAATTCAAATCTTTTTTTAATTTTTCTCTTCTGCTTCACTCATCTACTTAAAGGGACTCATGTGGTTATAGTAGGAATAGTCAAATAATCCATCATATCTTAAGGTCAGCTATTTAGCAACCATAATACCATCTGAAACCTTGACTTACCTCTACCATGTCCACCCTCAGGTGCATATATGAGAATTACAGCACAGATCATTTTCAGACAATATTATGTTTACCATAAACATATTCAATACAAAACTTTACCCTGTGATTAGGAGAATGTATTTGTCACAACAAAGAAAAAATGGGTTGACATTTTTATCCCCAGATAAAAGCACCCAACTTTACAAAATTTAGTTGAGTATACATATCAGACACAAACATCAAACAAAATGATGTGGATGTTTCAAAACAGAAGAAAGAGACAGATATATGCCAGGAAGTTTTCATTAAATAGAGGTTTAAATAAGGAGATCAACTTCAGATAAAGTAGCATCCAAGGTTGAAAGCAACAAAATAAACTTTAAAGTAATTTCCCAATTAAACATATGCACTATTTGAAGTGATGTGTAAGACACAAGATAAAACTATGGTGATCTTTGGAGAATACAATTCTATTAAAATTTGAGAAGGACATAGACCAAAATACAGCAATGCAACTGTTTTCAATATTATAATTAGGAAGCTTAAACTAATATTTTGGTTTATCCTTAAGATTGTATTTTAATTACATTTCTCGCTTCCCTTTTCTCCCTCTAAAACTTTGATATACCCAACACACTCTCCTTCAAATTCACGACCTCTTCTTTTCATTGATTTTTATTGCATGCATATCTGTATTTGGATATGCATATATATTCCCAAATACAATCTGTTGAGTCCATATAACATTACTTGTTTATATCTGTTCAGGGCTGCTCATTCAGCGCTGGACAACCAATTGGTGTGTTCCTCCCTGGAGAGAGCCACGTCTCAAACCTCTAGTCCTTCGTGTAAAGTTGAGACCTCACAGACTGTCTCTCTAAGTTTTGACATCATTGTTGATGACCTCCTTATTCAGCTCACATTTGGGGGGTCATGTTAGTGAGATTTTTGTGGGTAAATTTTTCATTATTATTTGTATTTTTTGAGATTATGATATAATTACATCATTTACCCTTCCTTTTTCCTTCCACAAGCACTCTCATATATACCTCCCTTTGCTTGCTTTCAAACTTATGGTCTCTTTTTTTAAACACAAAATTACACTAGTGCAAAATAACACATAATTCTTTTTTTAAGTGTGCTAAAATTATATATAGGTTTCATTTTTCCTTTTATTGAAAATAGATTTTTTTCTCACATAATATATCCTGATTATGGTTTTCCCTCCCTCTACTCCTCCCGGTTCCTCATCACTTCCCCTCCCATCTGGAGTCATCCTCTTTTTGTCGCTCATTAAAAAGCAAACAGGTTTCTAAGGGATAATAGTAAAACAAAATAAGGTAAAACAAAAACGAATGCATTGGAATAAAACAAAACAAATAAACATAAGGAAAAGAGCACGAGAAAAGGCACAAGAAACAGACACAGACTCAGAAACTCACTCATTGTACACTCAAGAATTCCATTACACACTTAAGAAACCACTAAACTGGAAGCCATAATATATATGCAAAGGACCTGTAGGTTAAAAAAAGAGAGAAATATATATAAATAAAATAAAGTAAAAATTTAAAATGAGATTTAAAAAAAAAATGAAAGAAAGAAAAGCCCTGACTTGACATTGTGAGACAAGGAACCTCCAAATACACCACTGACTTTCGTTTTCTGTTGACCATATACTGTAATCAGAGGTTTCTGTCCCACCAGCAACTCCCAAATACCCAGTGGCTGAGTTCCAAATAATTGACTTGGAGCCTTAGTATTACTTATAAATGCTTGACCAGTAGCTCAGGCTTATTGCTAACTAGCTCTTACACTTAAATCAACACATAATTCTTATCTATGTTTAGCCACATGACTTGGTATTTTTTTCCCAGTATGGCATTCTCATCTCACTTCTTTTGCATCTGTCTGGCAACCCCTGACTCCGCCCCTCTTCTTCCCATCATTCTCAGTTTGGTTTTCCCACCTAACTTCCTGCTGAGCTACCAGCCTATCAGTTTTTTATTAACCAATGAACATAATCCACAGCAATGTACTGTTGGGCATGCAGCCTACCCTTAAGAGTAGTTTGTTTTCCCAATGAAACCCCCTTGGAAAAAACAAAATACTCATTTGCAAGTGGTTGTAAATTGCAGATTGCTTCTGGGTTAGTGATGGGGGCATGTGTCTGCTTCCCTTTTGGCTCTAGGATGCTATCTGGTACCGAGGCTTGCTTGTCCTGTGCATACTGCCTCAGTCACTGTGAGTTCATATTAGCTTGATCATGTTGATATACAGGGCCATGTTTTCTTGGTGTTCTCCATCCCCTCTGGTTCTTACATTCTTTTGACTTCCTCTTCTGTGGGTTCCCTAAGCTCTGCAGCAAGGGATTTGATGGAGACATCCCATTTAGGGCTGAGTGTTCCAAGTTCTCTCATTCCCTGCATAATATCTGACTGTAGGTCTCTGTATTTATTCTGACCTGCTGATGATGGCTGAGCAAGTAGCTGATTTACTTCCCTGGCTGGAGTAGCCTGTAGGTTAGTGGAGAATCCATGTTTTTGGTTTTTGACTCAGAACCATTTCAAATAGTGAATATATGCTTTGCCACAATGAAAGCTTAAATAAACTCTCAAAATAAACTCTCATGTACAGAACTGACATACAATATTTTGTGACACATGTCTGTGAAGCTAGAAATCAACAAATGGAAGTTGATAAAAGTGGCCAAGCACTCACCTTGATCTTAGTGCTCAGAAGAAAGAAGCAGGCAGAGCTCTAAGAGTTCGATGCCAGCATGATCCATATAGCTAATAAAATACAAACTTAGACAAATTAACAAATTTTGTATATATAGATAAAATCTGGTGTATGTTTACATGACTGTATTGTCTGTGGGTTGGGGTATTAATTGCAGTTCTTAGAACATGTAACCCACAGATGAGAAAGGACTGCTCTTATATGTGATATTTTAGATTTTTCTAGTAGGCACACATTAAAAAGTAATAATAAATGAATTAAATTAATTGGATGCCTTATTTTTAATTATATAAAATTTCATTTCAACGTGAAATAAATATAACTATTATAAATTAGATATTGTACATTATCTTTCCCTGTTAAGACTTAGAAATTCATCATATATTATTAGTACTTACAGCATATCTCAGTTCAGACTGAATACATTTCCTATATTCACATGTGGCTAAGAGCTACCATATTGGATAAAACAGGCTTATCACTTATCAATAAAACATAAAATTTGAGGTGAGAAGATGGTGGGTAAGTAGCAGCATTCAGAAGATCTCAAGGGATGAGAAAGTGAAGTGAGAAATATAATGAACATAACTTTGTAGAGTTAACAATGATAGAAAAAAGAAATCATCTGAAAGTCTAGAAATAGGACACTCTTAAACAGTGACTTCTTTATAATGTAGAATGTTTCCAAATAGTGCAATAATGATATAGAGACATACCATCCTGTAGTAACATCCTTATTATACTGGTATGTATTATAATCAGTGGAGAATCTTCTTTATATGTGTTTATATATTTGTATATCTTTTATGGGTCTATATAAATGTATAGAAAATATTCTATAATGCATATTATTATCTTTTTTATTTTTGGTTTTTTTTTTCAAGACAAAGATTTTCCATGTAACAGCCATGACTGTTCTGGAACCCAACTGTAGACTGGGCTGGCCTCAAACTCACAGAGATCTGCCTGTCTCTGCCTCCCAAGTGTTCGCATTAAAGGCATGCGCCACCACTGCCTGCCTGCACATAAGTATCTTAATAACAAGATTGGAGGAGGCCAAGAGGGAGCTATCCGTTCAATTTGTCCTTATGAGCACCTGTTTTGCTTAAATTGATATAATGAGGACTTCTTGGTAATTTCTGAAACAACATATAGAACATAAAGTGAATAATAAATAGCAGTAGATGTTAGTATTTGAAAAGTACTTGATCTTTCTTGATGAGGTTAGACAAAATCACAGTTCCTAGCATTGTTTGATCATTAAAAATGAGAACAGAATTAAGGAATATTACAAGTGAGGTACTTCTTAAAATAATATTGCTGTGTTAAAATTTAATGTGAAGCATGAAACCCACAACACATAAGGGAGAAAAAATATGAAACACTTGACAACATTAAAATTGAACACCCATAAAAATAGTAAGAGAAAAGCAACAAGTTGGGAGGCACTATTTGGTTCATAAAAATACTATGATATATGTTAACACCTTTCATATAAAAATATTCAATATACATTAGCAATAAAATGAACATATAGAAAAGTGTTACAACAAAACGAATATAGATGCACATAAATAAAATGCAAAAAAATAAAACTTTACTTTTTTTTTTAATTTTCTCTCATACAATACATCCCAACTACGGCTTCCTCTCCCTCCACTCCAAACTCCCTCCTCTCTCTCCACTCCTCCAGATTCTCAAAACTCCCCTCTCCCCCAGATCCATTCCTCCTCCATTTCTGTTCAGAAAAGAGCAGGCTTCCCAGGGACATCAACTGAAAATAGCACAGCAAGATGCAATAAGATGCAACTACTGATAGTGCTTATGTGAGATTCATCCACATATTTGTAATTCATTTATTTTCAATATATACATATATTCCAATGTATGACTGTACCATAATTAATTTTATATTTTTCAAGAAAATAATGGCATAGCATTAAACATATGGTAATATAATAGATACTACAACAAAATGAATGTCTACGTAGTCCTTGGGATCTCTTATCTCAGAATAGTGGTTCAAGAAACAAAAATAAACAATCCAAAGCACTACTAAAACCCACTCAATACTGAGTTCCAGTGAAAATCTAAATGGAGTATGAGGAAGAGTCAAATAACTCTGGTTATAGTAAGCCTGTAAAATTAATCAAAAATTAATAATTTTATTTAGGCTTAGAAAATGTATAGGGTTCTCCAGAGGTAGACATAGTGTAGCCAACTTTTCTGTACATAGAATCACTTGAACAATAAAATGCTAGATCATATTTAGACACTGATTAATATAGATATGTCTGGAATGGAAGTCCTAGTAAACATTTCGCCAATCCATCCTCAAAAAGGATAAATCTGATCAAATCCCAGATGTACTTGTTTTTAATTGTCAATTTTGTATAAGTTGACAGTTTACTTGAGTGTCTTCAATTATTTATAATTTGAATAATACCCATATTTCTGAAACCATTATGATAATTATATTTTACAATGGAAAAATAGATGTAAAAGATCTAACACAAATTATATGTTAACTGGAATGTTGACTCCCCCTTTTTAACTGTAATTTTAATAATTCCTCTTACTGTTTTATTTGTAGGGAATTTTGTAGGTAATAAATAGTATATTTTTCTTAAAGCTTCATTTTAAGCCCCAATCCCTAATATAATGCCTTTCCTCTCTTGTCTTAGAAAATTGACTACAGTCTGTTTCAACTTTTCAGTATCTTCATTTTGTCACCACCCCTTTCCTAATTTATACATATACATATCAATTCATATACCTCATAGAAAGTCCAAGCTTGGGTATTAAACGTATCTCAGAGATTCTATGTACAATGAACAAAGAATATATACATGGTCTCTGATTGACCATGTCTATGAAATCAGCATCAAGAATGGGGCTTGAAGCTGAGTCTAAATCTTATGCACTACATACTGTGTAGCCAGAAGTTTTCCCGTGTCTCATAGCAGCTCCGTCCTAAGTAAACACACAGAGGCTTGTATTAATTACAAAATGTTTGGCCTATGGCTCAGGCTTATCATTAACTATCTCTTACAACTTAATTCAACCCATTTCTATTAATTTATGTTTTGCCACATGGCTTCCTGGCATTACTTGTGTTCCATTACATCTTACTTCCCCCACAGTACTCAGTGTCTCCTCTGGATCTTCTTGTCTGCATGTTTGGATTCACTGCCTGGCTCTAATCTACCTTGCCATAGGCCATAGCAGCTTCTTTATTAACCAGTCATAACAACACATATTCACAGCATACAGAAAGACCATCCCACAGCAATACTGTCTTCTCTTTCATTCTTAAGGACAGAGCTGATTTCAGAATACTGAGATCTCAACCTCCATATTACCTGCCTACCAAGAAAGGCTATGAGAAAATCTTGGCAAAGTGATTCTATTTCAGTTAATAATCATGATAAAGCCAGATGAGACAGTAAATAAGTTAAAATTAGCTGAGAAACTCATTGTCTTATATAGGCTGGGAAGAAACTTGGATCATCATATTGTCAAATGCTTAACATGATAAAAATAAATGTACAAATATGACACTGAGAGAAAGAGAAACAAAAAAGAGGGAGTACAAAAAAGGGGCCAAATTTGACATTTTATAACATGCCTACTTTTGTAATAATTTCAATGAAATCTCTCTTAAGATGATGACACTAGTCAGTTTATGAGGCCCTAATGATCTCTTGATCAAATATTGTTACAATGACAATTGCATATCAGCATGGATTTTCTAGGGAAACATTTGAGCCATAGCATATGTGCTAGGAAGATTGACACCAACAAAATCAGGTAACCACCACTGGGACAAGCACTGTAGCTAAGACTTCAGCATTAAGTTAGGAGCTTCTTTGCAGAACACAAAATAAAAATGTGGGGAAAAAATCACCGGGAGCATATTATCCCACAAGTCGGCAGTTTGTAGGGCAGTTATTTCCCAAACAGGAGATTATCTAAATAAAGATAGTTAAAATAGAAACAGATATTTGGAAGCACCAGGATGAACTGGAGAATAGAAGGGCAGCTGGAAAATCTGCAGGATTTCATAGTAGTTCTTAACCATCTCAATAGTTATTCTGTTTTGCAGTTCACTAGATTCTGAAATACTCATCTTAATATTTTAGATCCAG
This sequence comes from Neotoma lepida, assembly GCA_001675575.1. Lineage (NCBI taxonomy): Eukaryota > Metazoa > Chordata > Mammalia > Rodentia > Cricetidae > Neotoma > Neotoma lepida. The sequence goes on from LZPO01065538.1 coordinate 620,206, forward strand.
CACAATCTTCCTTTCTAATACTATCCTCATTTGTGCCCTTTGTATGAACCCTGTAAACCAGTCAGCCTAGCATATTTACTGAGCAAAATGCCCTGTGCTATAACTATACTCACCCTGTAATCAGTCCTTCAGATGTGGCATCCTCATTCCTGTGTGTGTATTATGATATCATCTTTGCTTGAAATACTTTTACAAAACACCCCTTTATACACCAAATATTGATCTATTCTTCAATGTATAAAATACTGTTTTGTAGACTCTACGTACAATGATAATGTACAATTATGTATGTGATCCTAATGTAATTATGATTAGAGCTTTGAACAACAAATAATTTAATCTGATCTGGAAGATGAAGGATGTGAACTGAAATGTGAAAGGTAAGATTACACAAATAAATTTATGGAAAGGACAAATGAAGAAGAGGAAATACTGTGCACAAATAGCATGAAATGAAAAGGGGGTGGCACATTTGAGAATATGGAAAAGATAGTCAGAACTGGTTAGTTTTAAGATTTAACTAGGAGACAAAATGATGTGGGGCTGGGGAGAGGCCTTATTGGATAAAGCTATTGCTTCACAATCATGAGAACTAGAATTCTGATCCCTTGCACCCACATAAAAACCATGGCAGCTGGCCTGCAATCCCAACACTCATGAAATTTATACCAGGGATCCCTGGGGAAAGCTGACTAGCTAGACTAGCCTACTCATTGATCTCCAGATTCAGCAAGAAATTCATTTCTTGAAGAATGGAATGCAGTCCACAAAGACACCCAATGTCAGCCTCTGGCCTCCAGAAGACATATGCACACACACACACACACATGCACCTGCATGCATACAGACATATGCATCTCACACATATGTACACACACCATAAAAAAGCATGTGATTTAGTGTTGTATTGAATGTGAGAATATTAATGTCTAAAGTGCTAGCCTCTACCAATACATGTATGTTAGCTCTATTCACTGAAAGTCAATACCAAAAGGAGTATCAGATTTGGAAGAAATAATTATATTAACTTACAGTTTGAAAAATGAGAACATTTAAATAGCTAAGTTAAATAACAAATGAACACATAAAAACCCATAGCATACTAACAGGAGTTAGAATCTTCTCTAATCTCATTCATACTTTTCCAGTCATCCACTCCTTCCTTAAATCTACCACCTCCACTATATGCCACCATGCTGTTCTTCCTCTCCCAAATGCTTATTGTCTGGATCATGTACCCTACCCTTCATATTAAATATATTTTATTTCCATAATTAGAAATTATGTTCCCCAAATGTAGAGATCCTATTAGATCAAGGTAACTTTTACTAACACCACAAAATTACACATGTAGTAAGAAAACATTTTAATACTTTTTTATTTTTGAACTTATAATATAATTACATCATTTCCCCCTACCCTTTTCTCCCTCAAAATCCTCCTATTTATATTCTCCTGCTCTCTTTCAAATGTATGACCTCTGACGCTTTGCTGTTACATATGTATGTGTATGTTTTCAAGGCTGACCATTTGGTATTAAGTAATCAATTGGTGTGTTCTTCCTTGAGGAATACTATCTCTCCCAATTTCAAAATTCCTTAGTTGCCTATAGTTCTTTGTGTAAGGCTGAGGCTGTGTGGGCTTTCTGCTGTCCACTTTAGCATGTCTATTGGTGTCATCCATGTTGAGAACATTTTTTCCATTATGAAGTGAAAGCATAGCACCCCTGCTATTAAATTGGTATAAGAACATGGTCAAGTGTTCTAACCTGTTCAGAATCAGTTCTTCAGCTGGCAAATACCAGCCTAATATAATAATGCCATTTCAGAAGTTCATTGTAAAGAATGCAAAATACATGGAACATAGCAAACACTAGAGTCACTGATAGTTGGCTTTGTTGCCATTATTATTATTAATTTTGTGATAATCTGAAGGCATCATAATTTCATATAACAGCTAACTCTTTGAGTGATGTGACAAGTAGTAAAAATATGTCCCCTTTTCTATACTTTTTACTACAGTGAAATTTCCTTCTCTACTTCAGAGAACAGGCATTAATATGTTCTTTTAACCCCTGGCTGAAGCTTAGCCTCTTGTTTTAGACAACATTACATTAGAGTCATCCTCCCATATTTCACAAATCACAAATTAAAATATAGTCAAAGCTCACAATGTGAGTTGGTACATATATGTTTCTGTGTGTGTTAATCATGTTTAATAAGAAGACTCATTTATGTTGGCATGTACCATATATTGGCCATTATGTGAATGGAACATTTAAAAGAAATTTGTCTACTTTGAGCCACAGGCACAAACATCATACTAGTAAAGGGTGCTTTTAGCAAAAAACATCTTTCTATTGTTTTAATGGTGCTCTAATAATCCAACAGTAATGCATCTCTGATCTCTGTGTGGGTTTCTGTCACCTCATCAAAAGAACAAGAATATTTATTTTATATTCACAGTTCTCCAAACCCATCTCATAATCTCCTTTATCTCCAGCTCTGAGGGATCTGAGACCTCTGGTCTCTGCAGGCACCACACATGGTGTATACACACACCCACACACACACAAATGTATAAACTACTAAAAAAACAAAGGAAGGCATATATGTGAAGGATTTTTATTTATTTATATTTATAAAATATTTACTTGCAGAATCAAGCTGGTAATGTCTAAAGGCATATGGCAGCTGTAAGTGGCTACTTAAAAAATCCCAGCATCTTTTTTGAACATATAATAAAATTATGATAAATATTTTCCAAATTTTATCTGCCAATGCATTTAATTTTTTAGTCTTTCTTACTAAATTTTATAGTAAAACCTTCTATTTCTTAAATGTATTCATGTAATCTAGTGGTCATATAGTCTAGTAGATGATAGGTATTTCAGTTGCATATATAGAAAAGTAGAATTCAAAATGGCTGTTCTAGTTAGTTTTCGTTTCATACCTCTCTTAAGGCCCAATTGAACTTTATGTAGGCTAAAAAATTGATTTCCTAGATGAATTAAAGTTAGCCTTATATTATTTTACCCTTATGCTAAAACTAAACTGTTAACAAGAGCACCGTTTTAGAAAATGCTGCTCAGATTTGGTGTTTTGACAGCAAATATTCAGCATTTATATAGGACAATGTAACCCCACTTATCTTTTACTTATTGATTATGCATCATGAAGTGAAACTGTGATATGCTGATTATTTTTCAGATAAGCTGTAGTGTCTCTGTTTATTTTTTCCCTCTATACCCTCTCCTTCAACTTCCCCAGGAACCAATCTCTGAACACTCTGTTATTTGATATGGGATCTGGTTTGGGAAGAAGGGCTCTGCCTTTCACCCCCATCATTCTATCCCTCCTCCCTTCAAGATATTGAATTCCAAACTATTTAGCCAAAAAAATCTTTCAGGATATAAAGTAAACGTACCATGCAGGGATAAATACAGCCTGTCTCAGCACAGCCTCTCAAGGTCCTCAGTCCCTCCTAATGAAGAATACACAAAAGACATGGTGTGTCTTTTACCCGGTAAATATTCACTTGTGTGGAAAAAGCCAAATACCTGTCTGTTGCTGATTGAATATAGTACTTTTGTCCTGAACTTCCGAATGAATTCTGAATTAATATTCATATGATAATTTAGAGATCAATATAAAAATGTGTGTGGTTCTGAGAACTAATCTATTCACATTAGAATGGGAGTTCTGTGATAACCTGAATATTTGTATATTTTTTCTTTAGTTTCTGAAAAAAAGGCCAATGTTTTAGAGGTTGAATAAATATTTTCTGATTTAATAGATTTTCTTACATTTTGGATTAGAGCTCATGGCCTCAGAATTCTAAGACTGCTCTGTAGATTCATAAGAAATTCTTTTGCAATTTTAGGAATTAAACCCTGGATGTTGTATACACTAGGTAAAAATATTATACTTTTGAGCTGTATCCTAACATTGAACTTTTGAGGCTTTTTGTTGTTGCTTTAGTTTGGTTTTGAGATTTTCAAATGGCTTCTCACTATGTTACCCAAGCTAACTCCAGCCTCTTGAGTATCTGGGATTTAAGGCACCTGCCACTATGCCAAGCTCTTGAAAAATAGCTTCACAATTTAGTCATCTTTGTTAGATATATAATTCTGGAGTTCTTGTATATAAGAACAGTAAACATCTTGGACAAACCTTGGAGCCAGTGGCAGAGCCAAGTAACTGTTGAAAATGAAAATCCAGCCAAGCAGGTGTTGTCTGAATATAATATCAAATCACTATTTGGTCGTTTTTTTGCGAATCTTTTCCCCCTAAGGTGTTGACTGAGGTCCAAATAGAGTCAATCTTTCAGGCTTTGTATAGACTCATATTCTGTCTATCATGTACAATCTTTAGCAGTCTTCATAGACTATTTAACATGTTCATATTCCCTATGTTTACAAGATGATTATGCAATCATGTCCATTTTTAACTGCTCAAAATATCAATTTGATTGCTTGAGTTAAATTCTTCATATTATGTCAGTAAGACTTTGACCTCTATAAGTTTCCTACTCAAAAGCATAATGTTATTATTGCTTCTGTATCTGATTTCTAGCAATAAGAGGTTTTATAAGATTCATTTTGTTAAAATTGCCTGTAAAGTTAGCACCAAGGTTATCATGAGCTAAAGACAGACATAGCTTTATGCAATTTCATATTTCTTTGATAAATTTAAAATAATAAAAATGGTTCTAAACACATAATTGAGAAGTTGATAATATTTTCAAGCCAAAGCATTTCTCATAATGCTGGGATACATATAAAACTCATAAAGTATTTCACAAATTTAGGCCCAATCTGTTTAGCCTGTGATTATAATGCTACTCTGTAAATGAGACATGCTCCCAAATTTTGATCTGATTGTCTCTTGTGGCTGGGCAATAATGTGCTAAAGTTATCCCTCAACACAGAATTCCCAGCGAATAATACTCCTTTCATCATTGTTTAACATTGTTACATAGCTCCAAAACTCTTCTCAAGGCAGCTGCTTTGTACTCTGGAGCTAAACACAGGAGAGGCCAACATTTTCTTTTATTGGTCTGCCTGCAGACACAGATGTTGTTTGTGTTGTCTAGAAGCACAAAATATGCTCTAAAATATCACTGCTGTTTTCAGTGAGTCAAAGTGACATGATGATAGTGAAGAGAATCCATAAGAATTAGCACAAAGTGGAATAATATTTCAGGAGGAGGTATAAAAATACATTAAACTTGCATAACAACAATGAGCTAATATATGCAGAGTTTAGGGGTCCCTTTTCAGGCTGTCATTGATGGAGGAAATGCCCATTGTCTTCTGGCTGCCATATCCCTCAAAGTATTTTGGCTACTGGCTGTGAAAATCCAGATGGAAACAGCAGTCAACTGAATGAAACCTGGGAAGCAAGAAGCAGGAAGTTCTCGCATCAGCCACATGCACATTGCATAAATAAGAGCTAGACTGTGAATTTGAATGGGCTACTTATAACTTCATATGCTCTGCGAGGTGATTAGGACTCAGTGTTAAATTTGTTCTGAGTTAGCTTTGCCATTTAACATCCATGCAGTCTTAGACAATTTATTTCATTTCTCTTAAGAGCCTCAGTTGCTTTCTTTGAAAAATAGGAATAATAATAACAACTTTTCTCAGAGAGCATACTGTGAAGATTAAATGAAATAACATATGCTTCAAGGCCTAGTGCATGAGGATCCTGAATACACATTTGGATTTATTTTCTTCTTATCCTAATATGTGACACTGTGTGTTCTTTTGTAGTTTGACCTCCAATTATGTGTAGCCAAAGACTATGGAATCTGTACTTAACTGAGATATACTGCAAGTGGTTAGATGTAAGACCTTGTATTCAATCATTTACTCATGAATTTCTTGATAAGAAAGGTAAACTAATTTCTCATTTTCCACAGTTAATAGTGACCTTTCTTTCTAAATACACATTTTAATGGTAAACGTATAACGTAAAGAACCACTATCAAAAACATTTTTCCTCTTCAAATCTACTATATTCTAAAATGAAGTCAACACTAGCCTGGATTATAAAAATATTTGACTGATATGTCAATCTTCTATGTACTATTTCCCCTTGGTAAATATTGAATGGTGCACTAAGTCATACTGTAGATTTATGTTTAACTCTGTCATTTAATACATATACATATCTGGATACAATTTGAAACCTTGCAGAGATTAATAGTATACAAAGGAAATATTACTAAGTCTGGCATAGTGGCACACACTTTTAATCTCCACATTCAGGAGGCAGAAGCAGGCAGATCTCTGAGAGTTTGAACCCAGCCTGGTCTATGTAGTGAGTTCTAGAACAGTCAGAGGTACACAGTGAGACCCTGTCTCAAAGAAAAAAAAAATCTAAGAAAAAAAGATAACATTACTAACACCTCATTGTAGAAAGGTATATTTTCAGCATTGTTTTAATAGTAGGGTTTGCATTTTGATTGAGTTAATACTAACTTCTATTTTAGTCTCCTTTGAAAGAGTTCTGCATATAAAACCATAGTGAACAACCAGGATTGTGAGAGAAATCTCTATTTACATAATAATACAAAAGCAACTAGCATATGGAAGTGGATGAAGTCACTGATATTATTAAATCCTCATGGTCTGTCATGGTACGTTATCACTGGGGGTCCAGAAATCCTTTCTATGATGGATAGGATCAAACTGAAGGTGTTAGTCTTTGTAATGTCGGTCTAAGATTTCAGCATACAGCATTTAAGCTGTCCTGATTCCATTGGAAGGAGTGAAAGAATCTGCCAATTCTCTTGTTCAAGGCAGTTTGTGTAACCAAATTCATTATCCTGTCCTACAAACTTTGTGACTGTTTTGTAGCTCGCCAGTGTTTTACTAGAACATTTAAATTAGGTAAGCAGAAAATATTTTATCATCCTCTTGTTTTTTCCAAATCATTTTTGTTAAAGTATAATTAGCATGTGATAAATTATATACATTTAAATGTGAAATTTGGTGAACTTGATATATGTACATAATCTTGAAAATATTATGAAATCATCATAGTGAGCTTAGATATTCCCCCTAAATTTTATTCTTGTCATTCTGTATTGCCTTTTTACCCTTCACTTTCTATCTACCCACCACCAAGCAATCGGCTTTCTGTCACCATGAATTAGTTTTCATCTTCCAGAATTTTACATAAGCAGAATCCTTCATCATTTAGACTTTTTGTCTGCCTTTCTTTCATTGACTTTCTTTGTTTTACTGTATTTTAGATATGGTTCCACTACACAGCTGAAGGTGGCCTCAAACTTATCATCCCCCTATGTATTAATTACCTTCCTTGATGTAGCAACAAAATATCTGACCAAACCCTGTGAGCTATAAGCTACCTTCCTGAGAAGATATACTCATTGGTGCAATAGTGGCATAAATGTTATGAAAGTAACCAGCCACTTTCTGATCGAATCTAAAGCCCACTCCATGAAATGGAGCCTATACGTGACACTGTTAATGGGGACAAGAACCTGTGGCTAGACAGGTCATTGGCCCTAGGGGAAACCTAGTACTGCTATTCTTGTAACTAGACATATCATTAAAACTACTCCTAGTGACTTATTGCAATGCATCACTCAACCAAGAAACTTCTTATAGTAGATGGCATTTAATACAGAGATCCACAATGGTTCAACATGTAGAAAATAAAATATTATAGGGTGTCCAACCCTCAATTGTACATATCACATTCCCTACCAAAAGCTCAGGAAACGTCATGGAAGAGGGGACAGAAAGGTTGTATGAGCCAGAGGTAGTAGATAACACCAAGGAAAGAGAGTTTTCCAAATACAAGAGAGCAGATTCACATATGAACTCACAGAAATTGTCGTGGCATGCAGATCTGCACAATCACCAGCCAGGCATGGAGTAGGAGAGGTGGGCATAGAGTCCCATGCACAGCTGAGGAGCTATTGGCATTTGATTCTTACTAGGAGATGGAAAGTCAGTTTCTTTCAATGGTGTGACACTTTGTATATTGACCATATTCCATGGCAGGCCCAATGACTTGGAGTAGTTGGCCAATACAAACTATACTCACTACATTTATAACACACACACACACACACACACACACACACACACACACACACACCACGTATGGGTGGGGTGACAACATGACCTTGTATCCTTATGTAAATAGGGATATGGGGAGGATCTGGGAAGAATAGGAAGAGGGGAATGAATATGATCCAATACATTCTATGAAATTCTTAGAGAATTTATAAAAGCATTACTTAAAAAAATACCCGACCAAAGAATTTTAAGGAAGGCTTTATTTTGTCTAAAATTCAAGGATACAATCTATCATTGTAGAAAAGCCTTGGCAACTTGAGTATCGGGAGATAGATGGCACACTGTACTAATAATCAAGAAGTAGAGGGAAGCTGGGCATGGTGGCACACTCCTTTAACCCCAGCACTTGGGAGGCAGAGACAGGGGGAATCTCTGTGCATTCTAGGCCAGTCTGGTCAACAAAGCAAGTTCCAGGACAGCCAGGGCTGTTACAAAGAGAAACCCTGTCTCGAACC
>LZPO01065538.1:636370-659765 GCA_001675575.1 Neotoma lepida
TGCCACCATACTCCCTGCCATAATGATAATGGACTGAACCCCTGAAACTGAAAGCAAGACTACCAATTCAATGCTTTCTTTCATAAGAGTGCCTTGGTCAAGTTGTCTCCTCACAGCAATAGAACAGTGACTAAGATAGTAAGGGATTTCAGGATTCTGTTTGTATTTTATCCTAGACCATATGTAGTTGTATTACATTGTAGTTTTAGTTTGTATTTTTCTAACTGTGTTAAATATATTTTATTCATTTATTAGCCATTTCTATATCATTCATTGTGAAATGTCTTCTATTATCAATTTTAAAAGATGTGCTTTCACTCCTCTAATCTCTCCTATGTAGTCTCTTGAAATATGGTAAAACGTGTTTTTCTTAGAATAAAAATTAGAATCATATCCATGAGACTGCAGATACACTTACTTGAACATATCTATCCTATTTTATTCTTGGGATGTAGTTTCTCATGTTACCAGTCTAGCTATTTAAACCTTAGGTGTTCTAGGAGTATGCATTTATTTCTCTTGTGGATAGCTTTTTGGTAAGAGCAGGTCTATAATAAACCCAGTTGAACTTTATCTCCTCTAGGGAATAGGTAGCATTTTAGGTAACAAGGTTATATATGTAAGACTAAAAACAACCACTAAGGGTACATTGAAGTACTTGTTAAATAATGCATCCTATGGGAATTTTAAACAGAATTCAGACATTTGTATATTTAAGAAAATATTTTACAATGATAATGCTGACTTCAAGAAAAGGAAAATAAAGCAGTTTGATGAATATCACTTATGGTAATAAATAAAATGTTTCTTTCTCTCTTTCTCCGAGATTTCACACTCACTCCAGCTTTGTCTCCTTTACCACTTCATAAAATGAACAACTAATAGCTTGCAAAGATCTTTCTGACTATAGTTTGTTGAAGAAAGAATACATTTGTCTAACTTACTTAATAAGAATATTTGTGATTTATTCTTTGTTTCCAAAATGATATATAATTCAAATAGAAAACAAATTGGTTATCCTGCACAATATTTGATAATATTAAATGAAATTTACTTTGAAGGGAACAAATCAATGCTCACCTTTTGAGTCACAAAATAAATCTCTTTTACAAAAATGGAGTCTGCCTACATCTGTCAGGCTCCCTTGAAAAAACATCTTATGCCAGTGTTTCATTAATCTAGAATGGCAAGTGGTCATCTATTTGTATTTACTCATCTTTTTTTACCAAATGCCATGACTCAGATGCTCATATTAAAAATTGGTGGAAAGTCACATCTCATGTGCCCTCATCTGAGTGAAACTAAATATAAGTCACTGTTTTGGGAAGTGAGTTTTCTAATTAGTTCTCTGAATCTGTGAAAAATAAATGGAGGTATTTCACAGCCATTCAGAGCCAATCTTTTCTTTCTTTGTCCCCAGAATTCAAGCTGGAATGACAGAATCTGTGGTAATGCTATGATAAGGTTGTAACTTCACTGCTCTCCTTTTCCTATTGACTTCTAGGATAGAAGTTTCCAAACTATGTTTCCTATGATAACTATAGACCTCACCTTAAAGTACTTTTAAATGCAAACTATGTAGTCAAACTGCATACCTGCTGTATTAGACATTAAACCAGAGGGTAAGGCGGAAGTGAGGGTAAGGTATAACAACCTATGTTTAACAAGCCTTCCAGGTGATTCCAAGGAAAGCAAGTTTGAGAACGGTATTCTAAGCAAAGGAAAGGAGTTGTGTTTAAAAAATTATGTAGCATTCTTTTGACATGTTCATTAGCAAGTTGCTGTAGCAACACCAGTATTGTAGTATTCAATAAAGAATCATGTTGAAATTAGCATGAATATTCCAAAATTCCTAAGATTTACATTGAGCAAAATGGACTCTGCTTTCTAACCTTATGGCAGAAAAAGCATGACTTAATAAGGTTTTGTGTTTGATAAGTGAAACCATAGCTATCTTTAAAACATCATTTCTTTGAACTTGGCATAAATTCTAGTAGAAAAGTACATGTATTTTGAAAGAAACTAATCTGTGAATTCACAAAGTAGCATTCTGAGCAGTGACTCCCAACTCTAAAAGAGTTAATTGTTATTGAATTTCTTAATACATTATAGTAGATTTATTTGTCTGTAATATCTGTTTCACAAAGCACAGTGCTAGTAGTGTAACAGCTATTAAACAAGCATTATGCACTGGCTTCTAGAACCCTTATTTACTAATTTTTGCAACCCATAAATAGTTACTATAACAAATAAATTCAAATTCTGAATTTTCTCTAGTACATGGTCTAAGATCAAACATTTTCTGTATTCAAAGAATTGAATTCATGTTAAAGTTTGCATTTTATCGATACTTGCTATGGATTAGACGCAGTCAGTTAAGCCTTTTCCGGGCCAATTGACATACCCTGTCTCCAATGTCAGTCTGAGAAAATTCTATATAGTGTACTACATCCCCAGATTACCTTATCTAAGTATTGCATGGACATTTCAGATGATATGTCTTGGCATGTGGTCATTTTTCATTAACTTATTAGGGATTGTTAAAGCATCTTTCCCCCCCTTTTGACACTTTGCTGTAATTGAATATAAATTGACTATAAAACAGAGTGCCAGATATTCATGCAATAGGTTGATGGGATTTCACTGGCAACTAGCAGAAATGATGCTCACGCTGGATACTGTAGCAATAAATAAATAAATAAATAAATAAATAAATAAATAAATAAATAAATAAATAAATACAGAAATAAATAAATAAATAAATACAGAAATAAATACAGAAATAAATACAGAAATAAATACAGAAATAAATACAGAAATAGAGGCTTTTGCTGTTTGGTGTAGGCTAATGGAAAAATACCATCAGCATACTGGATTTTCCTTTCTCACATATTAAATGACATGGTTACTGATTCTAACCATGTTAAATTCTAAAATTTGGAAGGAAAGGGAAAAAATTCAAACCATGAAGTATTGCCATGTTGCAATATCTATTTTGTATGTTGTTGTTGTTTGCTTGTTTGTTTGTTTGAAGAGCAAAGAAATAATTATCCTCCCACCTACCCACCCAGTCTCTTCCAGAACTGCAGCCATCCACCTTCCTAAGTCTGCCTTCTTTGAATTATCCAAAGGCTTCACTTTTTTCCTTAAGATCTCTGTTGCTTTCCCTAACACTTTGGCCTTCCTTAGTCTTTCTCTAAAGTCCCCTCCCTGCCTTGTGATGATCCTTGCAGGCTTAAGTCAAGAGCATGGTTTTTATGTTTTTGGTTTTTTTGTTTGTTTGTTTGTTTGTTTTTCTTTTCTGATCTCTTCCTTCAGGCAGCTCTTTGGTATTACAGACTGCCCACCCTGAGATTTTTCTTTTAAGCTCAAATATGCTCATCTTTTAGATTTAAAACAAAACAAAAGAATTGGCAAAAAGTGTGCCTTAAACTCATTTGGAGAAAGCAGAAAACAATATTAGTTGCTCAAAATTTTAGAGTTTAACATATTTGAATAATCTATTTGAATGTAGTATTTATTCTCAGTTTCATATTACTTATTAGATTATATATAATATATGGCATACTCAGAAAAGCAAATAATTTTGCTATTTTAAGCATAGATGTGCTGTATAGATCACATATATTCATCCTATAAGAGAAATTGCTTTAGAGGGCATCTCTCTATACTTTATACTTATTGTACTCACTTATTTCATTATATTTTGTGCAACCAAAATATTGTAGCTATAAGCTATTTTGAGAATGCCTTTTTTTTTTTACCAGAATCTTGTAAGAATCTAAGGGAGCATAATTTTAAGTAAGAGAACTGCAAAATAAGCACAGAATTCTAACTACCATAAACAAAAGGCCAGAATTCTAACTTTGCAAAAACTCATTGCTAGCAGTGGGGCAGGGGAAACATGAGGACAGAAAAGTGAAAGTTAGTGATTTTGTTCATACTTATGTACTCTCTCTTTTTTTATCTGAACTTTGTTTCTTTTCAGAGATAGAATTCTGTGAAACACCTCCTACTTTGTGCTCTGGCTACCAGACAGACATGCACAGCGTTTCCCGGCATGGCTACCAGCTAGAGATGGGGTCTGATGTGGACACAGAGACAGAAGGTGCTGCGTCACCTGACCATGCGCTGAGAATGTGGATAAGAGGAATGAAATCAGAACATAGTTCCTGTCTGTCCAGCAGGGCCAACTCTGCATTGTCCTTGACTGACACTGACCATGAACGGAAGTCTGATGGGGAAAATGGTAAGAAAGCTGCATCTGCAATTTAAATGAAACTCGGGGAGAATGGCTTTCCCCCTTTGCATTGTTATCACTTCCTATATCTGCCCATCTTTCATTTGGCATGCAGAATACAAATACACATTAGCAGGTTCCCAAGAACAAGGGGTACACTTAAGTATCTGGCAAATAAACACATTTATTTATAACGACACAAAATAGTCTTCATTTCTGAGAAACCCCCTAGAGAAATTATCTCATGTAGTCAGCAATATTGTGAATGTCTTATTCATTACTCACCTTTTATTTTCATTTTTATTTTCCAGTGCTACCCCAGTGGGATTTATTATAGGAAGTACTCATTTCATGTGTTTTGGCTTTATATCAGTGTATGAACAAGGAGATGAACAATTATATAGCATGCATACTCTCTGTAGGGACTCTCTATTTTGATCCAAATTAACTTGCTGAGTGTATAAACAGATTCACATTAACCACATTAGAATGAAATTATTTCACAAACACAATTATTTTAAAGACACCAGTCATTTGCCAGACAATAACTACTAACGGCAATATCATTATGTTGTAATTATATATGATTTCTTTACACATTTTAGAAAATGTAATGTTTTCACTTTTTGAGTTTTGAGGAAGGGTTTAACTTATTTAATGTATGTTCTTTTGCCTCTATCAAAAAAAGTAATTCTATAATAGGCACATTAAATGATTATTAATCAATTTAATCTAGTCTACTCATCATTTTCTTTGTCAACATTTTATATAAGTTCCCTTTTATCCACATTCATCCCAGCATAATAAGTGAATTAAAACATTTTACAATGACAAATTCTGTATGTTTTCTCTCATCTAAGGTTCCTAGATTTTGTACAATCACATAAAATCATTTATATATTTTAAATAAAAACAGAAATACATTTTTCTAGGAAAACAAAGGGACAGGGAGAGCTAAGAAAAGAGGATAGTAGAAAAATTCACTAAATATTCAATATACACCTGTAAGAACAGAATTTAAATGAAAACAAATAGTAACACAGAAAGCATCATTTTCTATGTTTCAGTGTAATCCTCAGAACTGTTTGAAACCTCCTTCTGGGTGACAAGTTCCTTCTCTGGCTGGTGCCATTTCCTTTTTATAGCATGAGATTCCTTGGGAAATTCCCATTTCTTTGGGATCCATTGTTTCAGTAGTCTGCTAGTCAGGTTGAGAGATACAGCTGTCTCTTTTCAATATCTTCATCTCTGTCAGGCTGGTTATAGACCCTCGCATAAACAATGGCAGTAAGTTCACTCAGTCGAAACATACACTGAGAAAGAAGTTTTCCCCTAGACTGTACCACTTCATCTCTACATGATCCTTCAAGGGAGGTTTCTTAAGGAGTAAGGAAAATTAGAATTAAGTAGGATTGATGCTTCCACAACTCTGAAAATAATAAACACTATTCAATACTATGCTTTAATGGGGGAATCTTATGATACATACATAAATTATTTTTCATTAATGCTTTTATGTTTAAAAAACACTTGATACAATGTTCATGTTGAAATTTGAGGAATCACAGACAACTTGGACAAAGATTAATTAGTAAAATGTTTGATGTTACAGGTTTTAAATTCTCTCCGGTTTGTTGTGACATGGAACCTCCAGCTGGGTCTACTCAAGGCAAGTGTTTCGAAATATTTGACTACAAGTGATTTTTACCTCAACCAATCATGACACCTACCTAGTCCACAAAATGAACTTTGATCAACTAACAAGTAACACATAAGGCTAAACAAAATCAAATTATCAGCAATTAGTCTAGTAACCATGTACTGGCTTGCTTTTCTACTTTAATTGTATGTATTATGCTTGTGAGGAGAAGCTGAAAGGCAGGTAGGGATAAGGACAAGACATGCTTTCAGGGAAAATACTCATTTGTCTTGGGATTCTGCCCTAATTCGAATAGCTATCTTTTTGTTCTTGTTATTGTTTTGGTATTTTGTTTTGGATTTAGAATGGCTTTATCTTTAACATGGTATGAATCTGATGCTGTCATAACTTTCCAGTGCAGCCTAGCAGATGGCCTTGGTCCTTTTCTCAAGATGCTACTCTATTGGCCTTACAATTACATTTTATTCATGTCATCAATTACAAATCACTCATTAAAAAGAAAAATAAAAAAAGAAGAGCTAAAGGCAAGTCATCATTTAATGAAGATTTTTATTTTTTGCGATTCTTCAGGAAGGGAGCAGTGATAATTGTTAACTTTTTCCTTATTGTACTCATTGGCTTTGTTCCTTTGCAAAATGATAACAGAAAACAACATTCATAAATGATTTGCATGACTCTGATTGCACCTTATGGTAGGTCTTTGCATCAAACAAATTTTTTAAAATTGTGAGATGATTGGAATACAAAGACTTAGAATAGTAATTATAACATAGACAATATTAAAATTTACTATTATTGTTGGATCAACATTTCTAAACCCCCAAACATATCATCATATGCTTATCTCATTTCAGTTTAAGAATTCTTACCCCTATTTCATTATTTCTCTTATTATATTATAATGATAACATAATTACATCATTTCCTCCTGTCTCATTTGCAAGAGGAGTGGTTAAACAACAATTTGTAAGGCCATTTTATAGTAGAATATGCTCTACTCCTTTCTTCTCTCTTAGATCATGTTTTTATGTGATGTGAAACTGAACAGCTCTACCTAGAGTTCTGTATGTCTCACTTACTCTGACTCCTACTATTTCCAACAAGAAGTTTTTTGAGACCCCATTTATAACGTCTAGTAAGTTTTTTGAGATCTCATTTATAACCTATAGTAAGATTCCACTAGTGTAGAAAGTGTAAGCTTCAACTGATAATAACCAGGACTGGCCTGTATTTAATATTTTCTTAGAGAAAAACTTGAGAGTGTAAATGCTTTTCTTTTCCCAAATGCATGTTAATTTAAAGGAAAAACATTTTCAACTCATTTAACTTTGTGTTTGCATGCAAATGGAGCTATTTATTTCCCACTGATATCATCCATTCATGAAAGCATGCCTAGCAGGGTATCTATCTCATTAACTCATTAACTTGAATTTATACATTCTATATTTGAAACATAAAAATGCTTAAAATATTTTTGATTTATAGGTTTCAGCGGCTCAGATTCCGTGCCATCCTATCTCTGTGGTTCAATTAGTCTCAGTGACATTTTATTTTGTTTCTGCCTTCCTATACTTCCTGGGTTTTTCTTTTTTTTTAATTATTGATGATACTATGGAAACAATATTATGAAGCACTTTAGGATGATTTAAGCCTCACTACTGTGAATGAGAGATACAAGCTTAGATTAGGAAAATTATTAATTTGGGTGAGTTATCCAACCACAAAAGAATCTAAGAAGTGAAATCAAAGATGCTTACAATTCCATCACACATATACTGTATGACTTAGTGGTACTTCGTGGTTCTACTTGCACTTCCAGAATTTTGCCTAGACAGATTGATTTATTTCATTTCATCAATAGACCAAGCCTTAAAAAATGTGTTTTACCATTTTATCAACCCTGTTTTGTTGCTCTAAGTTTAATTTAAATCTATAAATTATTATAATTTCTAAAGAATTATACTAAAACTCAATCTCACCATTAGAATATTTGAACAAGGGAGGGAAAATAACAGGTAACAAAAATGGATATGTTTTTCTAGGTTTTCACAGAACTACCAGAATATTATTATATGTTTGAGTCCTGCCCACGTGTCCTAAGACAATCCTTTAACATCTATCAATACTTAATTTTCTATTAAGGAAAATGCATATTCATTATTTAGCTTAGCCCTGGGACCTGAGTAACAGTTTGATATCAAACTTCTTTCATTACACACTTTTCACACTCCCCTTTCAACTATTTGTCATAGACTAAGGCCAGAATCCTAGATTTTCACACCTCACAAAAGGTGTTATCAAGCACTAGACTAGTTAGAAATGGGGTCTGCTTTATTCACCATAATAGCTCCAATAACAAGCCACAGCATCTAGAGCATAATTACAGAGTAGATAAATAAGAATCATGTCATGTTCTCAGGCTGGGGGGTTTAAAGTAAGAGATACTATACTTTTCATGAATTATCTATGATCTTGTGATCCTCTTTGAAGGATAGAAATGCTACATTGAACAAGGCCTATGGTTATCTAACAAGCAACTTTGCCCCTGACAAATGATTGCCTCATCTTTTCTTAGAACTACATGTCAATATTACTTTGTATTAGTCAGTGTTCTCTAAGAACAGGGCTCATATAATGAATATCCATACATTAAACATTTATTAGAGGGGTGAAGAGGCTGCTATCTGGTTAGGACAAAAATGACTGTTTCATAACTGAAAGGCCAAGAATCTGATAGTTGTTGAGTTCTTGATTGACACTGTATGTCTCGGCAGTCTCAACCTGGTGCTGAAGTCCTGGAGGATTCCTAGAGAGCTGCTGGTCTTCGTCTATGTTAGAATTCTGAAGAAGTAGGTACTGAAACCAAGGAAGGAATGCCTCAGCAACAGGATAGATGAACTTACCAGTGAGAGTGAGGGCAAGCTGACCAAAATCAAAAGCTTCCTTTCCATGTCATTTTATGTGCCCTGCCACTAGAAAGCATGACTCATATTTAAGGTTTATCTCCCCAACTCAAATGACCCAAACAAGAAAGTCTCTCACAAACATGCCCAGTTGTTTGGGTTATAGTTGATTCTGGATGTCATCAAGTTGAAAACTATGACTAAACATCTAAGTCCACCCCTTGCCAACTTGAATACAAGCACACCTTAGATCATGCTTGATTTCCAAATCAAACAAAAACCAAGTCATAGTTATCATTTCTGCAACTGGTCACATGGCATTAGCTGGTATTCATAACTACTTTCTTCTACTACCCATTCTGTATTTCTTCCACTGACAGCAACCATCTCAGCTAGTCTTAGTTCTTTTCTGGGAGGGGTGGCCCTATACTTTTATTGCTGAAGGGTCTGTGCCCATTGTCATCCTGAATCAGGTTGTTATAATTTCACATTAACATTAACCACAGGATGAGGTCTCAACAACAGATGCCCTAATGGGTCTCCTGTACCCCAAGCATAATCTTTCTTACCTCTATTATGGAGAAGTGAATCAATTTCCCCCTGCAAGTCTGAACCAATCACCCTGTTATAACAGTGTTATTCCTATTTTAGTCTGTTGACTTATGGGCATCAGAAGTCCAAAGGGGCCAGTTAGAAATCTGAACTTCTAGCTCAATGGAATGTTGTTTATGTCTACTGGCAGAAGCACTCCCCCATCTGGAACTAACACTTCCTATGCCAGCAGAACTTAAAGTTATAGGAACAGGAAGCAAAATTTTTCCTACTGGGACACTAAGGGTGATAGTCAGTGGAACCATTCCCACTTACACCACTTCATTCCTGGATGCGTAGATTCTGGCTATGGGAGAAATATTGCCATATATTCAGGTTAATGCTACCTGACTGTAACTCTGTCTTCAAAATGCCATTCTACCTTTCTGTAAAATCAACTGTTTCAGGATGGTGGGCAACAAAATATGACAATGACTTCCTTGAGAATAGACCAGTTGCACACTTCTCTGCCTATGAATTGAGTTTCTTTGTCAGGGGCAATTCTGTGTAGAATGCCATAACAGTGGATAAGGCACTCTGTGAGGTCATGTATGTTAGGTTTGTCAGAAGCATCATGTGTAAGAAAGGCAAATCCATAAAAAATAAGTATAAATTACAGTTAATTCAAAGCACTGTCCTTTCCACATAGGAATTGGGCCAATAGAGTCAACCTGCCACCTAGAAGCTGGCTGGTCACCTCTGGGAATGGTATCATATTAGAAGGTCAGTAGTAGTCTCTGTTGCTGGTAGATCTGGTACTCAGCAGAAGCTGTAGCCAGTTCACCTTGGTGAGTGGGAAGTCCATTTGTTGAGCCCATGTACAACATGTATTTCTGCCACTCTGTTCATGGGTCTATTGACAATAATAGGGAATGTTGTTGAAAGATGCTGACTCTCCACAGAACAGGTCATCCTATCCTGTTGCTTATTGGCCTCTACTGAAGTCACCTTTTAATGAGCATTCACATAGTATGCAAGTCTCTTCACACACTTTGAGCATTTGGAAAGATCTATTCAAATACTTATTCCCCAATATTTTCTCACAAATTTTCCAATCATATTCTTTCCAAATCCCTGAACATCCAGCCAATCCATTGGCTAGAGCACATGAATCAACAAACAGCTGGACATATGGCCATTTCTCCATCCAAGAAAGATGCACAACCTTGTGTACTGCCCAAAGTTCTACCCACTATGAAGATTTCCCTTCACTGATATCTTTCAGAGTTGTCTCAGAAAGGAGTTGTGATGATGCAGCTGCCCACTTCTGGGTAGTGTTTGCATAGCATGCAGAAACAGAACTATCAGTAAAAAAGACCCTGATCATCTCTTCCTCGGTCAATTGCTAATGAGACATATTACATGAGGCTAAAGGTGCATGATTGGGAGCAGAACTGATTTTAACAAAAGTGGAAACCATAGACATTAAGGCAACTTCATTCTGTAACTTGGTTGGAGCCTCAGGACCTGCTCAGGCCCAACCACATATATATATCTTCCATTTGATAATAGATTGCTGCTGTGCACATCCCAATTTATGACTTGGGGGTGGGGTCAGACAATATCCAGATTATTATAGGCAGCTCAAGTTAATTGACAATTTGGTGGCCCATTGTGAAATGTTCATTTTCTACTAGGGCCCAATAGCAGACCAAGAGTTGACTCTTAAAATGAGAATAGTTGTCTGCAAATGATGATAGAGCTTTGCTCCAAAATTTCTGGGGTTTCTTTTGTGATTTGTCTATATGGGAGTGCCAATAGCTCCAGGCAGGCAACATCCCTATCTGCCACTAACACCTCAAGTACCATCAGGTCTTCTGGATCACATTGTCCAAGTAGTGGAGCAGCCTATACAGCAATTTGAGCCTGTTGAAGGATATTTCCTGTTCCAGTCCCCATTCAAAGCTAGCAGCTTTCTGAAGCTGTCCCTGTCGTCCTGCAGATGCTTATAAAGAGGAAGCTTATATTAATTACAAACTGTATGGCCTATGGCTTCAGCTCCTTGCTAGCTAGCTCTTTCATTTTATTAACCCATTCCTATTAATCTATATGTTGCCACGTGGTTGTGGTATTACTGGTCTGCTGGCATCTTGTTGCTCCTTTGGTGGTGGGCTGCATCTCTCTTCCCGCATATCTCTTTCCTGTCTCCCTGCTTGGATTTCTTGCCTGCCTCTCAGCTGCCTTTCTATAGGCCAAAGCAGCTTATTTATTAACCAATGGGAACAACATATATTCACAGCATACAG
Source organism: Neotoma lepida (assembly GCA_001675575.1). Taxonomy (NCBI): domain Eukaryota; kingdom Metazoa; phylum Chordata; class Mammalia; order Rodentia; family Cricetidae; genus Neotoma; species Neotoma lepida. The sequence goes on from LZPO01065538.1 coordinate 648,011, forward strand.
AAAGACATCCAGAGCACTTCCCCTTTTCTGTCTAATCAAAAGGGAAGGTTTTAACTTTAACATAATAAAATTACACATAACAAAACAGTTATCAAGCAAGAATTACAGTTATAATATCTAGTCTATTTATATTTAGCAAAATTAAAGAAAATATTCTGTCATCTATCCTTTATTTGTGAGTCTAAAGTTTTATATATAATTTACCTTTTATCATAACCAAGGAAAACTATAATTATAACTATCGAGTCTTCAACTCCATCAAAGACCCCAGAAGAATATAATATTACCTAAGTAAACAGGAAGTGCATTGTAAGCAGCTTCCAATGTTCTAGAAATGACAGAGACATCTGGCTTCCTGGACAGTCATCCAAAGTTCCTCTGTAACATTGGGGCATCTATCTTCAGCCTACAGGCCTAGAGTCTCTGGCATGGCTTTCAGTGAAGCAGGAAATTTTAAGGACTGTTCTGCCCATCATGGCAAAGTTTGTCAGTTGCTTCTCCCCATGTCCTGTAGAGTTTCTGGCAGTTTCTTCGGCGAAGCAGGAGCCTGAAGGACCATCTCGCCTTGCAAAGATCAGTGGTCATCTTCCTATGGGTCCTGCATGTCCAGTTTATATAACATACTGTCAAGCAGTCAAGACAAGAGCAGTTTCTTACCCAAATGGCTAACTTTTGCCATAAAGAAAGCAAACTCCATATGGAGTTTCTTCTTTGCCCATCATTTTCTCTGAAGTAGACTGGTGCTGCCAGGAACAGACATGTCTCAATGTCCAGAAAAGTCTAAGTTCTTAAAACATTTTAATGCCATATTCTGTAGGTCTTTGAAGTGTTTGAAGATTAGCTACCTGATTGAAATATATCTATGTATACCTAGAAAACTTAATTAACATGACTATAAGTTTGATTATCATAGATGACTAATTATTAATCTGTATTTCTTGATTATACATTACAATTTTAAATGAGCTGCATAAACATAATACCCTGTTGGGGTCCACAGAGTTTTCCTAGTGATCTGAGCTTGCTTTACATAGCAGGGCTGCATAAGGGGAAGGATTGACCACATGCATGGTCAACAAGTGATTGGAAGGGTCTGCATTTGGCTGTGCTGGGGGGAGGTCTTTTGCTCCACCTCTTGGCATTTCTATAAATAGCCCCTTAGAAGAGACAGAAAGGGCTGGTGTATTTTGACCCAGGCCCTCCCAAGGCTATCCTATGTTTCTATCTATCTCTCTCCTTGTATATTTCTATCTAAATATTTCTCACTTCTCCCTTCTCAAGAGTACCCTGGGAGAAAAAGTGGGGGCAGGCCCCCCACAATATCCTAAACAAGAGCAGAAATATACACACAGTATAACTAAATTAACTTTAAATTTATATCAATAAACTAAAATCCACACTGATGTAAAATATGTAAGATTAACAATTGTTTTTTTTATAAAGTAGATTTAATAATGTGTCCTTTTTCCCCATCATTTCTATATCATATCTCCCTTTCCTCTTTGAGAAAGAGATTGACTATGATCAATAACAATTTGTAACCATACCCTCTAAACAAAGACAAACATCCATAATTCATTTTTTGGAAATGTGGATATAGTTTTCTAGGCTACTTCCTGCTGATTGGGGGCACGGGCAATCTTATGGGGATCCTGAGAAAATCTGAGATAATAATCAAGTCCTGGGAAGACCGGTTATAACCTTGGTTGGTAGATACCATCTGTCAAGATTCAGGTCTTGCTTGATCAAATCTGATCCATCTTAACCTGGAACAAATCCACAGCCTCTTGCTTCCTGTGGAAACAAAAACAGAACCTTTTTTACAAAGTAACATATCCTTAGATACAAATTTTGAAGTCAATATACCTTTAAAATATATACATATATACATAATTGCTTTAACTTATCAGCTTTTACAATCAAATATCTTTATGCAGTTAGCTCACTAACAGCCAAATAATTTAAAGAAAACACAATATACATAATCCAGACTCTGTGTATTTTCCATCTTTACATGGCTTATTTTCTTTATAATTACTTTACTCCCCTTTCTAAAGACTTTATTTCACTATTTTAAAACTATACATTTCTTTTTTTATGACTGTCTATACCTTCTCTTCACTCTCTCAAGCCTACAAAAATTTTTATACACAAGTAAGCCATTTAGAGGTTTTTTTTTCCCATCTGAATCTGTCCTATTGTGTATCTGTAATCATTTTCTGACCATTGATTTAAACTGCAGCGTGACTAGGACTGAAGGGGCAGCCCTGCCTGCTCCATCCCACTCAAAATTCAACATGGCAGAGGTATGTTTACAACCAGCTCTGGGAGCCATACTCACTGCCAATTCTGGGAAGCAGTGGGTCTATGCCTCCATCAAGCAGCATGCAGCCCAGAAACCTTTTTATTTTATTTTATTTTATTTTATTTTATTTTATTTTATTTTATTTTTTCGTCTGTACTAGCAAAACCTAAATCCACCACGCAGTGTGCTGTGTAACTTGGAGACACCTCTGTGTACTGTGGACAGGAATCTGCCATGCTGTAGGTCAAGCTTGAATGCTGCAGCATCTCTGTCCTTCAGCCTACATGAGAGACATGAACTAGGAAGCTGCTCTTGGCTCCATTTTAGAACCCTTTTTTAAAGCTTTCTGAGGTTTTAGGTAGAAATTCTTGCCCCATGTTGGGCATCAAATGTAGCCGGAATGTTTCTCAGTCCTGCCTAGCCCTGCGGTCCTGCAGACGCTTATAAAATAATTACTCAGAAGCTTATATTAATTGCAAACTGTGTGGCCTATGGCTTCAGCTTCTTGCTAGCTAGTTCTTTCATCTTATTAACCCATTCCTATTAATCTATATGTTGCCACATCGTTGTGGTGTTACTGGTCTGCTGGCATCTTGTTGCTCCTTTGGTGGTGGGCTGGCATCTCTCTTCCCACATATCTCTTTCCTGTCTCCCTGCTTGGATTTCCTGCCTGCCTCTAAGCTGCCTTTCCGTAGGCCAAAGCAGCTTATTTATTAACCAATGGGAACAACATATATTCACAGCATATAGAAAGACATCCCACAGCAGCTTTCCAAGTTACTTGTTATACGTGATAGGATAATACACTCTAGTAAGGAATGTGCTGCCTCCACAATCCAAACAAGCCTTCTTGGTAGTGGGAAGATTCAGGAACAAGAAATTATACTTTACTTTAGAAGAAGTATCTGTGCCCCACACCAATGGACTCCTAGAAATTTCACTGAGGCAGAAGGCCCTTGAATTTTGTTTGGATTTATTTCCCATCCTCAGATTCCCATATGTGTTACCAACAAATTCAAAGTGTTTTCTACCTCCTGCTCAGTTGGTATAATCAGAATAATGTTATCAGCATTGTGAATCAGTGTGATATTTTGCAGAAGAGACAGATGATCAAGATCCTTTCAAACTAAGTTATGACACAGAGATGGAGAGTTAATATACCCTTGAGGTAAACTTGTAAAAGGATACTGCTGGCCTTGCCAGCTGAAAGCAAATTGCTTCTTGTGATCCTTATGGACAGGTATCAAGAAAAAGGCATTTGCTAGAGCAGTAGCTGTATACCATGTACCAGGAGATGTGTTAATCTGCTCAAGTAAGGATATCACATCTGGTACATCAGCTGCAATTGGTGTTACTTGATTAATTTTGCAATAGTCAACTGCCATTTTCCATGATCCATCTGTCTTCTGTGCAATCGAAATAGGAGTGTTAAAAGGAGATGTGGTACAAACCACCACCTCTGTATCTCTCAAGTCCTTGATGGTGACAGTAGTTTCTGTAATTCTTCCTGGGATGGGATATTGCCTTTGATTCATTATTTTCCCTAGTAGAGGCAACTCCAGTGACTTCCATTGGCTTTTCCAATCTTAATAGCCCTCACAAAAACCAATATGGGAATTATGCCAACTTCTATGTACATATACCCCAATTATACATTCAGTAAGTAGGGAAATAATCACAGGATGAGTTTGGGGAACCACTGAGGCTCCTGTGAATAAGAATTCACCCAAAACTCCATTAGTCATCTGACCTCCATAGGTCCCTACTTTAACAGAAGGTCCCCATTTGCATTTGTTCCCAGAATCAGTACCAATTATGCTCCTAGAATCAATATCCCACAGACCCTGGAAATTCTGATTATTTCCTTTCCTGGAATATACAGCTTCCCTTGTAAAAGGACATGTGTCACTCTGTGGAGGTATTGGAGAAAGCTAAAAGTAAAACTCGTAAGTATTTTATCAAGGCCCTTCCTCAGGAGACCCTGGCCATCTTTCCATTCAAGGGGTTCAGGGTTTGCAAATATGTTCAAGTCTAGGAATTGTTTCAGGGGCCAAGATTCCCTCTTGCCACTATCCAATATGGCCTTTCTTGAATTTGTTCAATAAATTTTCTGCTTGTACAGATCGAGTAAAACATAGTAGACTTCTTAATTATTACATAATTAAAACATAAACACAATCCATTAGTCAGTGCCAAAGTTCCATACAAGACTTGCCACCCTAAAATATCACTTTGCCTATGCTGTCTATTATGGGTCAGGCCATTATTGACATTGCTTCATCTGTGCTTCCCATTGCCATAACAATGCTGACCTTTGTCTTTGGTGATTCAGTGGTGCTACCTGGCCTCTTCTACTCCAGGGCCCAATCATAACCAATTGAATTTAATTTATCTAATTGAGCCACAGTATATAGAACCCTAAGGTCTGGCACAAGAAAGGTACAATCATAGAGTTCTTCAAATGCACTGTTGCCTTTCCCATTATTTTGAATGTTATAGTATTAGTGAATGGCACTTCTTCTGGAGGATCAGGTTTTGCACAATGTACCCACTCTAGTCTTACAGGTTCCCTGAATTTTAAAATCCTTTTGTCAACACAGCAAGGAGACACCAAATATCTTCATCTTCTTTTCAATAGATCATCTTATGACAAATTTTGGCTGTGCAAGCTTCCATACTAAACCTAGAATCTCCATTCAGTGGGCTCATATCAGAAAGCTCAGTACGATGCAGTTCTATGTTCCTTCCACCATGCTGGCCTCGAACTCACATAGATCCGCCTGCCTCTGCCTCCCGAGTGCTGGGATTAAAGGCGTGTGCCACCACCGCCCGGCTTCCATACTCTTAAAATGCATTCCCACATATATTCCTCAGACTTGCACTTGAATGAATCAGCAAACTCATTAGGTTCTTTAGTGGTGTATTGCACATCCCTAAAAGCAGGTTTAGCTTCGAGTCTGGTTATAATTCTAAAAGCACTATAAGTGGGCACAGAGAAACATCACTATTGTTTTATCGGCATCTCCTTTAGGCAAGATCACTACTAGTCCAGCAGACAATGAAGGATTAATTTCCTCAGGCAAAGGTGGAGAGGGCAACACTGCACTAGATGGGAGTGGAGAAATAGCCTCTGCTAAGGGTGAAGAGGCTATTTCCTCAGGTGAGCTAAATCCTTCCGATTCTGAGGATACAAAGCCCTCAGCCTCAGTGGAATCCTCGTACACATCTCCATCACCAGTTACAGGATTCTTACCAATACAATCAATGTACATATTTCATTGCTTACACCCTCTGAGGCTGGGATTTGACTTTTCACTGAAATACAAATAATCTTATACTGAGAGTGACGGTTTGATTTTCCATAACATGAAATCTGTGGCTGCTGCGGAGAAGATTCTCTTCCATGGCACATTTACAAACTGTTAGACTCTTTGTTTGTATCTGGAACCAGGCACTCAATTGTATCAGTGAGTTCATTCTTTTCTTCTGTCACTGTATCCTGAGATATAAGAAGTTGGTTAATTTTATCCATTTTTTTTTTATTTTTAAGGAGTTCATTCTTATCCTTCACTAATTTATCCAGAAATGCTAGAAGCAAACATGCAGAATCATTATTTTACTTATTTTTCCACAAAGTGTCAAAAAATGTATAGAGTCACTAAATTCCCTGTTCTTTACTGTAGGTAAATCAGGACAATCAAATGAATGTATCCTAATAAATTCTTTAAATAGTTCATACCATAGAATTTAATGATCTCCATACTACAAAGAGAGGATTCAGTAATTGTAGGTATCATTAGAAAGCCAGTTCAGATATTTTAAAAAAGGTAGGTGGATCTCTATAAAGTCAAGGCTAGCCTGGTTTACAAGGTGAGTTCCAGGCCAGCTAAGACTACATAGTAAAACCCTGTCTCAAAACTAACAAACAGACAAAAATTCAACCAAACAACGACAACAACAAAAATCCTTATAATTTTTGTTTCTCTAGAACCCATCCTGGTATCACAATCTATATTAGTCATGGTTCCATAAAGGTACAGAATGGATAGAATGAATATCCATATATTAAAAGAGGATTTATTAGAATGGTGTACAGCCTGTGTTCTGTCTAGTCCAACAATTGCTGTCTCCCAACTGAAAGACCAAGGCTGGTTGTCTCAGCAGTCTCAATCTGATGCCAGAGTCCCAGATGATTCCTAGAGAGCTTGTGGTCTTCAATCTACATTGGAATAGCAAGGAGGTAGGTTGTAACACCAGTTAAGGAATCCCTCAGCAAAAGGATAGGTGAACTTGCCAGTGAGAGTGAGGAGATGTGGGCAAAAGCAAAAGCTTCCTTCCTCCATATCTTTTTATGAGGGCTGCCACCAGAAAGTATGACCCAAATTTAGAGTGGATCTTAATATCTTAAATGACCCAGTCAAGGAAGTTTCTCACAGGTAAGCTCAGCTGCTTGGGTTAGCCATCACAGTATTTAACTGTCAATCTCAGAGATTAGGGTAGCTCTCAATAGTTAATTCTGACTATACACTGAGTTGAAGGGAGAAACCTTGATCAGCAGCTAATTTGGAATAATCAATTTTCAAAAATGTGTTTTTCTATATGTCCTTAATGAAAGAAAAAAGAACTATGTGAAAATAAAACTGTTGTTAAAAAAACCAAATAGAAAGAAATGGGAAGAAAAGGCATTTGCTAATTTTAATAAAGCATGAATTGCAAGAAGTTATATTTATCTATAGGTATTATGATAATGATAACTCAATTCAAAGAATGTTCATTGAAAACTGCTTGTTTCCAAGCTTTGTCTTAAGTATTAGGGATGCCTGACAAATGAATGTTATATACAATCACCAACCTCAAGGCATTTCTAGACTGGTGGGAAATATTAATGCCAAACTAATTAAGAGGATTTATTATAAGTAACAAAAACAATTTGAGCTACATTAAGCAAAAACTAAATATATTAAATGGTCATGGGAATTCCTCATGGGATTCAGAGCAACAAAAAAGCTAGACCACAAGAAGGGACTACATAGAAAGAATTGTTAAGACATTTCCTTTCTCATATGGATCTACTTTATTTAGGAGCTTTAAAGACACGGGTAGATCTGACACAATTCCATCAGAGCTAAGAAATCCATTACTGCTCCCTGTTGCTTCTGTACTTCATACCCAGAAACCTGACAACATAGCATACACTACCAATAAATACCATACTATCATAGCCTTGCATATGCCATTTTCAGACCCTAAATTGCTTCACAAGAACATCTGGAGTTGTGAGACAAAATGCCTAGATGAACACCTGGAGGTTTTTGAATGACATGTAGTACTTATGCCCAAATGAGGAGTTACCCTTCTGATATTTGACCATGAGGGACCATTCGTGCACATTTACTGGAAGGGATTTGTTTCTTTTACATTTCTTTCCTGTGATTTCTATGTTTTCCCCTGGTGATATAAGTTATACAGGAAACTTCTATAGCAGTGAAAACAGTTCCTTAGGAACCATCTAAAAGTCAAAGGAAGTGTGTGAAACAATGCAATGATTTGGTAATAGCTTTGGCACGAACCCTGCCATATAACTGGCACTCTAATGGCTCTGTTGGAACCATTATGCATGTATGAGGCAGCGCAGTTGACTTTTGTAACAGCTCTTTTGGAGAGTTACATGGTCAGCAGAAGTATATAAGTCATTTGGATCACTTTATGTGTGAGCCACATGTTTCTACGATGACTGTGATACTCTTAAAATTGAAAACCAGTCTAACGATATTGAACTTTAAGCTATTGTCAAGGTAAATAGAAATATATATATTTTTGAGTAGATGAACTTTTATTAGTATGTTTTAGTGATAAATTGATATCAACTGATGGTTTAAAGTTGATATAGTAAAAACACATTTAAGTAAAAACATGAGCCATTCTCCTCATCTTCCCCTTTCAGGTGCCACTCTTGGGTGACAGTCATTTCCACATTGTCAGTGCATGTACAGATGGAATTACGTGATACACAAAGCTAGTATTTTCTAGTTCAGATATTTTGCATGTTTCCCTGTGTTTGTTGTAGAAATCCATCTCACCCTCAGTGATAGGCATGAGATCCATTCAGGTATGTGTCATTTTTTTATTTAGCTATTCCATAAATACAAATCAAGGTCTCCATCAGTTTGTTCTTTAAAAATTGTGCTGTTACTGATCTCCTACACTCAATCTTTTTCCATACCTGTTGGCTAATTTCTTATAAGTGGAAATGATGGGCTGGAGTAATAGTCATTTAATGTTTCCTATAGCTATCACAAAATTTTCCCCCAAAAAAAGAACTGTTAGTTTATGTTTCTGCTAATGTTTTATGGAGACTATCTGTTTTCTCATACCATCATCAAGGCTGGCAATGATGAAAAACATGTCTAATACATATTCTGCTAAAATATAATAATGTCCTTATGCTATTATTCGTATTTATGAGTGAGCTTAGGAATCTTTTTATGTATTAATGGTCCCATTTGCATCTCTTATTCTCTTAATTTTTTATAACATTCTGTTCATTCTTTCTGCTTATAATTAGGAAAAATTCTAGTAACAAAGTATAAAAAATACAGATATAGATGTAGACCACAGTAAAGATAATAATAATGAAAAAAGAAAATACTAATGTTTTCTAACCGTGAAAAAATATTTACCTTCATTCATCAGATAAATTTGTGTTAAAAATACAGTGTGAACTACTGGCAACTGAGTACAGGTGGGAGCACGAGGGGTGGTCCTCCCCAGGGAAGAGCACACTTATTGGTTGTCCATTGTCAAGTAAGTGGTCAATCCTAAAAACATAAATACAAGTAACATTATATGGTCTCAACAGGTAATGTTTAGAAATATATATGTATCTATATATATATATATATATATATATGCATGCAATAACAATTAGTGAAAAAATAGTGGGTCAGGAATTTGGAGGAGAGTGGGGAGGGATATATGGGAAGGTATTTAGGGAAGAAAAGGAAGGGAGAAATATTGTAATTAAATTATAATCTCAAAAATAAGCAAAAAAATGCAATGTGAAATTATTGCCTAGAGTATTAGGAGTAACAAACATTTGATGGCATATACTTCTTGAAAAAGGAATATCAAACATTGATTATAGGATTATAACCAAATACAGTCTTCATGAAAGAAAATTTGACAATATCTCACAAAAACTGAACCTATATCTCCATTGACCTAGTAATTTCAGTTCATGAAATTTAGCTATTGAGTGATCATACAGCAATATGTATTAGGAAGTTCCAACAACTGAAGCATTATTGCAAATATTGAAAAAGCAGGCATACCAATTAAAATATTTATCAACAAGAAGCCACCTGTATGATTTATAGACTATTCAAGCTCTGGAATACTCTCCAGCCTTAGAGTTAGCCACAAATGATAAGAGAAGTGGGGTGTCTCAGAGGGATTTGGAGAGATATTCTACTGCTTTCAGACTGTGTACCTATTTATAATTATAAAACATTTTAAGCTGCCCTCTGTGATCCACCAGTGATTATAACATTACTCTTGGTAACTTTTTATGTTTATATATCAGGAATATTTTTAAGTCATTTGACACAAGTGAAATGGGATAACTTAGTGTGTGTTAATGTGAAACAATCTTTACAATACATCATTAAAGAAAACCACAGTCTTTGAAACATATTTAATATATTTTTCTCTGTAATTCCATATAAGGAATATATTTAATGTAACCTAGTTCAACATGAATTTAAAGATAAAATTTAGGAACAATTTTTTTATATAAGTACCTACCTTTACTATGATCAGCACATTCTTGACATATTTTCTTCTGTTCTTTTCTATTTAGTTTTACTGTTCATTGTGATCTAGCAAATTCATTTCCTACTTTACTAGTAGATCACAATCTACAATTTAAAAATCACAATATTCAGTATAGGATATTTTATATGTGACTTTAATGGAAATATATAAATATGTCTGTATATGCATAGATTGTTTAGAACTATTAAGAGTAAGTGAATAATTATTATTACATTTGTAGAGAGCTACTTATATGGCTAGAAGGTAGATTCTGAAGGCAGCTGGATTTTCCTATGTACTTTGTCCCCTTTGAACATCCTATCATATGCTGATAATTTTTATTTTACAATATTTTAGCTGAATGAAATTAATATGATATCACAGAGGAAATAATACAATTCACCTATTCTCTGGAATGCTTTAAAACAGTCAATAATGGTTGCTTACAGAGGATTTTTGAATGTCTTAAAATAAAGTATATAAATAAATACTCAGGGAGGGAAAATCTATAAATATTCCCTTTATGACAATCTCCAGTTTTAGCACTTGATTTCTTTTTTCTTTTTCTTTTTTTATTAATTATTTAATTTTTCCAGCCTGATCAGTTTCCCCTCCATCTTCTCCTCCCAGTCCCTTCCCCAGCCTCCCCTTTCCTCCCTATCCACTCCTCTTCCTTTCTCTTCAGAGAAGAGCAGGCCTCCCATAGATAGCAACCTGCTATATTCTATCAAGTTACAGTGAGACTAGGCACCTCCTCTCCTATTAAATGTGGACAAGGCAACCCAGTAGGGGAAAGGGTCCCCCAAACAGGTAACAGAGTCAGAGACAGCCCCTACTCCCACTGTTAGAGGTCCCACAAGAACACCAAGCGACAAAATTGTAACTTGCAAGCTATTGGGGTTGGCGGTTGAGTCTCTGTAGACCCAATGAGCTCAGATTAGCTGGTTCTGTGGGTTTTCTTGTGGTGTTCCTGATTCCTCTGGCTCCTGCAATCCTTTCTCCCTATCTTCTGCAAGATTACCCCAGCTCCGCCTAATGTTTGGCTGTGTGTCTCTGCATCTGTTTCCATCAGATGCTGGATGAAGCCTCTCTGATGACAATTGGGCTAGACACCAATCTATGAGAATAGTAGAATACCATTAAGAATAATTTCATTGACTTTTTTTGCAAGTAATGTTTGGTTCTATCCTAGGCCATCCCACCTCTGTGTCCTGGCCTGGGGTGACATATTGTGTATCCTAATAAACTTTGCCTGAAGATCAGAGAACAGAACAATCCACTAGATTATACATAGAGGCCAGGCGGTGGTGGCACACACCTTTAATCTTAGCACTTAGGAGGCAGAGATCCCTCTGGATCTCTATGAGTTCAAAGCTGCTCTGGACTACATGAGATTGACTCTGTCTAGGAGAGAAACAGAGCCAGGCAGTGGTGGCACACACCTTTAATCCCAGTACTGGGAAGCACACACCTTTAATCCCAGCAGTAGGAAGGAAGTGATGCCTGGGCAGAGAAAGGTATATAAGGCATGAGGAGGCAAGAACTAAAGGGCTTTCAGGCTGAGGAGTCCTAGAAGTAAAAGGCGGCTTGTTCCTTTGCCTCTCTGATATTTTCAGCATTTACACCAATATTTGGCTC
>LZPO01065538.1:660349-681759 GCA_001675575.1 Neotoma lepida
TCTGGGCCTGGGATTGTAGCATGGTTATCCTTTACTTTACAGCTAATATCCACTTATAAATGAGTACATACCATGATTGTCTTTCTGAGTCTGGGTTACTTCACTCAGGATGATTTTTTCTAGTTGCATCCATTTGCTGGCAAATTTCATGTCATTGTTGCTAATACTCCATTTTGTGTAAATGTACCACAATTTCTTATCCATTCCTCGATTGAGGAGCATCTAGGTTGTTTCCAGTTTCTGGCTATTACAAATAAAGCTGCTATGAATATACTTGAGCAAGTGTCCTTGTGATATGGTGGAGCATCCTTTGGGTATATGCCCAGGAGTGGCATAGCTGGGTCTTGAGGTAGGTCAATTCTCAGTTTTCTGAAAAACTGCCATATTGATTTCCAAAGTTTGCACTCCCACCAGTAATGGAGGAGTGTTCCCCTTGCTCCACATCCTTACCAACAAGAGCTGTCACTTGTGATTTTGATCTTAGCCATTCTGACAGGTATAAGATGGAGTCGTTTTTATTTGCATTTTCCTGATGGCTAATGATGTTGAACATTTCTTTAAGTGTTTCTTGACTATTTGAGATTCCTCTGTTAAGAAGTCTCTCTTTAGATCTGCCCCATACTATACCCCCTCCCTTGATTTATTTGTTCAACTTACTCTCTGTGTCTTTATCTGTCTCTCTTTGTCTCTGTCTCTGTGTGTGTCTGTCTCTTTCTCTGTCTCTGTCTCTCTCTCTGTGTATACATGATACGTGTGTGTGTTTGAAAATAATGTGGAAACAAATATATTAAATAATATCTTTATTAATGTTCTGTGCTTTACTGTGAAGTCACAACTTATTTTAATTTTGTTAATGAAATTAGAGCCATACTAATTTGTTTACTTGAAAAAGCTGTGTCAGTAGGTAAGTTTTTACCTCACATGAGAAGCAGAGCATGGAAGCATTGTAATCCAGTGGACAAACAATTTTATGTTCCTAAATTGTCTGCCAAAATTAGCAGTTACAAAACAAAAAAGATAGTTGTAAATTTCAAATCTTTCATGTAATATACACCATACTATTTTCCTTTGAGACCTACAGCATGTATTTGTCATTTTACAGTTTTAGTAATGTATACATAATCATGTTTCCATGAACACCTATTATGCTAAGTGGTATATTTTAAGTATAATTCCTGTCTTTCACACAGTTGATACCTTCAATTTTTGTGTTCTATTTTATGACCACTATCAACCAGAAATTTGTGCTTAAATACTTTTCATTTATTTTAATGTTTGTAAATGTAAAACTAATTTTTCTAAGGCAATTTACCCTCTATTTTTATTGTTTCTGGGAAATGCTGCATTTACTGAAATAAATACTTTCCCTCTATGTTTATGTGGGTTCTGAGGATCAAACTCCGATTGTTCATAAGTAAGTACATGCATTTTTTAGTGATTTATGAAATAAGCAAGTCAATCAAAATTGTCAAACAAGTTGATTCATTTAAGATACTTTCTAAATTAATGAGTTGTCTGACTGAACTGCCTGATAATCCCAGCACAAACTATTGAACCTTTTGTTTATGAATATGTAGTCATATTTTATCCAATAGCACACCAATTGATTGATTACACAAAGATACAGTTAGAATTGATCATTCCAGTCAATGTTGTCAAGAAATGGTCCTTTCTAGGACAAAATCTAGGATAATAAAGACTTAAAATGTGTTATCATGAGATTTAATGATCCCAAATCATGTCAGAATTTGAGGAAACTTCCATAAAAGTTGAAAAGTGTGGCAAATGAAAGGCCAGCCTTTCATCTTACAGGAATTATAAACATATCAAATTATGGCATTCTCACCCATCTTCCCATAGTTATTTGAAGTCAAAACAGTAATGACACTGAACTATCTCAAGAAGGAAATCTGTAAAAACATGGTGAAATAAAACAGCCACACAAAAGTAAAAAGCCAGGGAAAGAAAAGAAATAGACAACACTAGTTCCCCAGATTAAGTACTTGATATAAGTAATTACTTCCCTCAGCATATATACAGAAATTATTTTTAATATTTCACTATTTTTATTGCATTTTTATCTCTAGGCTACTCCTTGTTCCTTTGCATGCTTTACATATGGAACAGGGAGAATTTGGAAAATCATTTTCTCTTTTGATTCAGGTGTGGTTGTAGGTTTTGACAGTTGTGTAACCAACTGAATGCTGTCATCTTCAATCAGCTTCAGCTACAATAATGTTTGTCAAGATGTTTCTGCCTTATGCCTCATTTCCAAGCAGCTGCCTAGATATACAGTCACGAGTCTGCTAAATTGGACAGGCATTTGGAACACCTTTTATCATGTTCTCCTTAAGAATCACACACGCACACACACACACACACACACACACACACACACACATATATACATATACATATATATGACATAAAAGAAAAGAAAATAACTCAAGGTAAATCTCAAGAGAAAAATGCTTTTCTGATAACAGTTTCCCTCAAAAGAAGGGACTGGTCTTTACTCACAAGTACTAGAAAGAATAATTTGGACATATTTTCTTGGACCTTATTCCTTCAGACTCATGAGACTTAAAGAAATATCTTGCTTTCTAACAAGTTGAGTTTCAGTTGTTCTAGATTGAATTAGTGTAGATAAAATAGAAAGAAGGGCTCTAGCAAATCAATACTGCATTGGTAGTAAACTGGAAAATACTGACAAATTATCCTTTTAGGCCTTAGCGAGGTTTAATCTAAACATCATTTTCTCCTGACACGATGAGAAAGAAGAGAATAATTTATTACACAAGCCTGATGTGGATGAGAAAAGACTGCTGCTTGCTCTTCACTGTTCTCGCTCTTTCCCTGTTTGTGCCAGTTCAATTTTTGTCTTGCTCCAGAAAATCATCCTCCAATAATGTTTATGAACCTTGGATTTTCAATGACACACCTTAGCATGCTATATTTGGCTACTTGCCCGCTTGTTTAAGAAGGACGTATATTGGAAAGTGCCCTGCTGAGGTTCAAAGTTCTCTTGTATGTATGGGGAACCTTCCTAAGTTAATGCATGCATGCAATTTCAGTTTCAGATATTAAGAAAGAGCACTACATACAAGAATATTTTATAAAATCTGGCTATATTTAACATGAATAATTACCCTGCTCCCAAATTTATAACCCATGAGATTGGGTCTAGTTCTGATTCCATTCAAACTTGATACTTGTTTTTAGGAAAGGGAGAATATTTTGAATGAAATGCGTTTTCACATTGTTTCTTTCCTAATTTCTTACAATTTTATTTTCCTCCATTCTGCTCTTATTCATTGTTATAGACATTAAGCACAACTATGTGAAAGATGTAGCAGAAATATTGGGTCAGCTATTTGTTCATCTTGTCTGTTAAATAAAGTAGTTGTGTTAAATGTCACATCTTCCCACATGGATATGATAAAATAGCATTTTTAATTAACCCAAGAGGGACATGGACATAAGAAAACCAAGTATTTGCTCCAGGCAGGATCATTTCTCAAGGCACTGTAATACGAACAATATTTAAATTACTAGCTATATTTATCCCTCATTTTTTAATCTAAGGTTTTATAACATTACAATTACATCTCAACAGTTATTATTATAGTAATAAAGTTATCAATCTAAAACACTTTTGTGTACTTGAGGAACATATGCATATTTAATAGTAAGAAATAGTTCCTATTTATTGCACCCCATACCAAATTGGAGCCTCAATAGGGTTAGCTGCTCATTCAAACCAAGGAAATATTTACATTTCCCAGGAACCTCTAACTAGAAGGTAAAATTAAGATAAAATTAGTAAATATATTTACAGGAAGATGATTTTTCACTAAGAAATTCAGCTATACACCGTTTTATTGTCTCACAGGGAAAAGAATTTCTTCTAGAAAACACTTCTTAAAAGTGCAAAATTTATTACAGGTGTACAGTTGTTACTATTAAATATAAATGTTTCAACTTCATTCGACTGTACACCTAGCCATGGTAGCACAATTGTCCTGTATAAATTAGCGGCATGCTGCATACGCCAATGAATTAAGAGAAAAGAATCTTTTGAAGGCTTAAAACAAAAATTTGCTTTATCTCAAATATCCTATAAAGCACCATTTTCCTTATGATGTTAAACATCTTAAAACTCTCAAAACTCATGTTAAAACTCTTAGAACTCTCAAAACCAAGATTCTGTGGTAGAGATGGGGAGAAATGAGAGAGATAAAAGTTAAAACCACACATGGTTATAAGCCACCTACTTAGAAGCTTGATTGCTTAGACTTAACGGTGCTTTAAAAAATAATATATGAACTTTTCCCAAACTCAAATTTAAAAAATAACAATTCTGTTGTCATTTTTAGTCTGTGTCTGCACAATAATATCAATACTTTCTCCCAATTGTCCAGACAGCCAATTTTTATTGAATCACTGAATGGTCAATCCAGTTCACTAGTTAAGATTAGTAAAATGGACCACACTTGGAGAGATATGTAAGTAAGTTAGTGCAGCATGCCAGGCAGTGGAAGAGTTCTATCTACAAGAGCAAGCTCATCTAATGATCTCTGGGAGACATTTTTTATTCCATAAATTGATTCAGTGAGTAAAGTCATTTGAAGGCTTTTCAAGATATAAAGTAGAAAACATACATTAAAAATTAATGTAAAAATGTTTATTAGAATTTGTTTCAGACTCTGGAATTTATTCAACAAAGAAGTCAAGTACTTATCATGGACAAAGGACTGGTGACCTAGAAATGAATCATTAGGCACAGTTCCTTGACTAACTTTGAAGAATTGTAGAGGAGAGTGACTGAACTTTGAGCAACTCGAAGTAAATGAAACTGAAACAGCTCTCTCTCTCTCCCTCAAAAGAAGCTTCATTCTTACCCATAAAAGAATCTAAGTTATTTTGAAGCAATGCCTTGACCTGGTGTCTCCTACATGAATATGTTGTGAAGAATTGATTAAATGAGATGTGTAAACTTAACTAACCTTCTATCTATCTATCTATCTATCTATCTATCTATCTATCTATCTATCCATCCATCTAGCTAACATCTATCTTCCTCATTCTGTGTGGATATGGGTCATATGTATGTGTCATACTCTCTCCCCCTTTCTCTCTCTGTCACTCTCTGCACCTCTCTCTGTGTCTTCCTGTCTCTCTTTCTTGTACTCCTACACACATCTCATATCAAAAAATCCTTTAAGATTTTGTTAGTCAGGAAAAATGCTTTGGCCTAGGATCTACATGTAGCTATAAGTTAATACATGTCCTAAGAAGAACCACACTCATTAAAAAATGTGTGGTAATTTCAAAAGAAAATTAATATAAACTATACAGAAGTAAAACATAGGAAATATGAATGGCATATGAGCATTCATCAAAGAAATACTGTCCCCAGGCAATAAATAAAATAGAATAAAACAAGGATGATTAGTTTTCATAGATATTATAATTAGAGAGCATAATGGTTTAAAGTAAATGAATAACCACACATGCAAATATCTGAAAGACAGGATTCTAAAATGATCTCTCCTTTGCCACTTATCCTCTGGGACCGTATCAGGTTATGTGGTAAAATGGGATTTTTTTAGATATAGTTAGGACTGCTAATCAGTTAGGTTTAAGATGAAAAATGTGTCCATGTGGGCACAGGCAAATTGTGTGTGCACTTCCAAAGCATAGAGGAGATGCTAACAGAGGAAAAAGTCTAAGAGATTTGAAGAGTAAGAAGTACTCAATATGGAAAAGATTCTGTATTCCTGAGATGGAAGAGGTCATTGTTACAGAGTACATGCATTTCCAGTATACATATAATAAAGAAAAATTTCATACAATGGTACTTGTTTACTAAGTGCAAGACATTGATAATCTTTTCTAGTCTAGTCTTGTCGAGCCTAACCTGTTCTATTCCCTTCTAATTTACTCTATCCTATGCTGCCTTATAGTCTGTGATATTACTTTAAACATGCCTATTTTGATAACATATATTGATTTTATGATGACATATTAGGTTACCATGTAGAATTAAAAAAACAAATACAAAACTATATACACTATATCCCTGTATTTCCTTTATAATTTTTTGAGATGATGAGTAAACAGTGTTTCATTATTGGCTGATTCCCATTCAATGCTGTTGAACAGTGAAATGGGTTAATGCATCTAGCATCTCTGTTGTTAAACTTCTGACCTTTAGATGCAGAAAAGAAATAGTAGATCTTGCTCATCACATTAGGAACAGCTAGAGTAACCCTAACTGTACACCATCCCTTTCTTTTGGAAATTCACTTCCATGTTATAATCTAGAATACTTTATTTGTTCTAGAAAACTAATGTTTTGCCACCTCAGCATAAGACACATTCTGGCATCCTCTCAAATTCAGAGAGGACTCTGATAGGTCTTGCCATTTGTAGATTAAAGAAAATCTCAGGTAATAAAGTTTCTTTGGCATGACAAATGAAAAAGAAGAGAAGTAAAAAGTGCCTGTTGGGAAGAGGTGGAACATCCTGAAGCACCATTTCTCATATGGCCCTACTTACTAAATTCTTCTGTAAAAGCTGAATGGCAGTCAAACCTAGGAATGATAGTAAGATGGATCGACATGATACAATATGCTATTATATATAGTGGTAATCTGTTAAGAGAAACCAACACCTCACACTTCCTTCTACAACACCTCCTCATAGTTCATAAACAGGAAGACATCCCCCCAGCTCTCTTCCTGTGATGACTTCATTGTCTTCTTTGTCCCTTTCTCCTTCCCTACATTCCAAACACACAAAATGTAGGAAAACGACTCCAAAATAAAACTCCACTCCTACACACAAATCCTCTTTTTTCCTTGACTTCGTTCGTAAATTCATTTCCTCATCTCACAGTCTGCCTTTCATGTTCTCTTGGTAACTAATCCTACTAATAATCCAAAAGGAAAAATTTACAGAATATAGGAATTAGAGGTAAGGATAGAAACTTCAACTTCATTCTGCCCTAGCCCTCTTGATTTAGTTCCCTAGACTTTCAAAGTACTCAGTTGTGGATTAAAATTAAGATTGTGACACAGTTGTCACAATGAAGGGCAGAAGGAATCCTAAAATAGAAAGAAAGTAATGATAGTTGAACCCTTCAGCTTTCTACAGTTCCCTCCTCCAAATTTTTCAAACATTAGGATTTTTAAGCCTGTATTTCAAACATGGTTTATCAGAACAACTCCATCAACCTTTGATTTGGGTCTTTTTGTGGGGGGAATTGTTATTTACATTGGAAGAAAATTTCACAGAAAGCAGTCTATTTAACTCATGCTACATTACTATCTCAATATATTTGTTACTCTCTCCAAATTACAGGTAATTCAAAAATCACATCATAAAAAACCATAAAAACATCTTTGAAAGTTTAACATGTGTCTCCATAGTGATGGCTTACTTTGGTTTCAGTTAGAGCATTATGATGTCATAGAAGGAAGGTGAACACTATAATGGTTACCAGAGCCTGGGAAATGGCATAAGGGGAGTAGAATAAGGATAGTTTAGGTGTAAAGGCAGAGATTTGGCGAGAAGAAAAAGGTTTTTAATATTCTACAGCACAGCAGAATTAGTTATGACTGAAAACTTGGAATTGTGTGTTATGAAACTCCTGCTCAAGAGCACTTTGAATCTTCTAAACATAAAGGAATGATAAATGTTTTGGCTGATATATATGGCAGTTACCTTGACCTTATTACTATACATTATATACATAAACTGAAATAACACCGTATCCCATAAATGTGTGATTATTGTGTTGATTACTTTTCCAAACTCCTGAGAAAAAAATTAAGTTATCATTGAAAAATGCTAAGTACAAATGTTTGGATTGTAGTTTTCAAATTAAAATATCAAACCTGTGAAATATCAAATCATTTATAGCTATTTGTGGGCTTTATCAATCTTAATTAATCAAGAACACCTCCAAATATTAATAATGAAAATTATATTAAAACACTATAAAAATCATTGAATTAATTAATTTGTTTTCTTTATGGATACTGACTAATATTTAGTTTTCAATTTAAAATATTATTTAAATTTCCATTTGCCAAAATAATCGTTTTAGTCCAAGTCCATCTACCCAGAGCATAAAGTAGTATAGCTGGAATATTTTCACCTTTCCTTGAGTTGATTTATTCTATTTGTCCAGAGTTAATATGTTTTTTTGTTACTTTGACAATCATTATTTAAAATTACATGTTTTTCACTGTTTCTCCTAACAACTTAGATCATCTATTAAGCATCTATTAAGTTAAATTAAGTCTTTAGGTTTTGAGACTCTTTCCCTTCATAATACTTCTAAAATATACTTTCTGATGTTGTCTTTCAATAGTCTTTTATAATTTGCATGTATTTTATCGTTTTGAAATGAGGAGAGTAAGCCTTTCCATACCTAGTTTCTCCTCATCCCTATTGGCAGTGCACTGATAAATCTGCTTTTCTTATATGAACAGTATCAACCGAAAACAAACTGCGTCCATTTTTCTGCAGATGACCCATCTAAATATCCTACACCTTGGTCGGAGCAACAATGATCATAGCACTTAGCACATCCTCACCACCACTTCTACCCCCTTTTTTTTCATTTCTTTTTTGGTCTTTCAAGACAGAGTTACTCTGCATAGCTCTCTAGACCAGGCTGGCCTCAAACTCGGAGACATCCACCTGCCTCTGCTTCCCAAGTGCTGGAATTAAAGGTGTTCACCACCACTGCCTGGCATCCTTTATTCTTACTCGTCCACCCTACTTTCATCAAAATCTTTATAGGGCCATATCTACCATCTGTCTTTTAGACTTTTTCATACTTTCTTGTTAATCCTATTTCACCCATGAATATGTTGACAACTTTATATTACATCATCTTGCCAATCAGTTGTGGATTACTGTCACTTAGCTTTTAGTCTCTCTCCCATTGTACTGATCGTTGCCAACAAACAAATCATATACTTGATTTTTGCCCATGCAAATTCAAAATACCTAATTTTATTCAAATCTTAAGACTGTTTGTTTGTTGTATTCATCACAGCCTAGCTTCATTCTTCCTACTCTGATGAGGTTCTGGCAGAAATACTTATTCTAAACACATCCTCACAGAGAGCACACAATATTGTTTCTTATCTCATGTAGAAAATGCAGGTCTTCAATAATGAAGTTTTCTCAATTTCTGCCATCCTACTGGTAAAATACTTGTAATTTTGTACTTAATTTTACAACAGATTTTTCAGACAGAAGTACCATTATCCCTTTTCAATGGCAACTCTTCCATGTTCTTCCCTCCTCTCTGAACTTTACATTTTCACTGTTCTGCTATTTGCCCAGTATTGAGCCTTCCATTGTGTTATAAATACTTCCTCCATTATCATTCCATTCCTATTCTTCATGAATTGCTCCTTTTTACCTCTTTATCTAAATGTGACTTAAACACACAAGGATTCCTATAGCCGTACTATTGAACAATACAACCTCACATACTCTAGCTACACAATTACTAGCAGCTCTGTTTTCTTGCTTTCATGTTTCAGTTTGGGCCTTGTCACAGTCTAACATTGCTGGCTTGTTTCTCATAGTCATTATTTCCCGTTCCTACCAGAATAAGAATTTCATAGAGCAGGGATTTGCTTATGAATTTTTATTAACTAGAACATATTTGACATAATATAAAAGAAATATATTTACTGAAGAAAATTAATGAATGGACTATAATTTGTGTCCTATTTTCTGTTACTTGAATGCAGATATAAAGAGCATGCACATCAGGGCTACATTCTGATTTCAACCTACCTTCAGTACTAGTTAGTGTGATTGGTTAACTGTTCCATTGAGAAAAACAAGATTTTTCTGAGCTCTCTAGTTTTTCAGACTCCTTCCTTAGTGTCTCTTTATCAGTCTACTTTTAAAAAATGTATTAGTCTTCTCAAGGGTACTGACCTTAGGTCATTTTTCTTCCATTTATAAATATTTTTCTGAGAAATTGTATCTATATTATATTTCTGAGCACTTCAATGAATTCATAATGTAGAGCTCAAATGACCACTTTCTGCCAGAATAGTTTCTAACTGATCATTGCTCACCTATTGGAGGGTGTATATATTCTTCAACAGAACACCAATTCAATGCCTTCCTTTCTTCAGAATGTCTTGTATTAGTGGCACCAATATCTGCTATAATTTCCATAACACAGATGTTTTTAACATGCTCTAGGCTTTTTCTTCTTTGCTACCTCTACTTGTATGCTAAGTTCTAACAAATCTATTTCCAAATTCCATTTCTGATGCATTCATTTTTTCCCTCCATTACTCTCACTTTTCTCTTACGTCTACCCAACTTGATTTTTCACATAAAGTGCAACAGTAGTCATCTACGTGGTTTTCATACCTTCTCAAATTCAAATTTTAATATTTAATGTTGTTGTACCAGGCTTTTACTGGTTGGGCCACCAACCAGTTCCTAAATCATGACATTGAGAATTACTAGTTATGAATGCTCGACCTAGCTTAGGTATGTTTCTGGCTAGGTCTTTTAACTTAAATTAAACTATTTCTTTTTATCTACCTTTTTCTTTGGGACTTTTTACTTTTCTTTCTGTCTGTATATTTTATTTTCACAGCTTCTCCTGTCTGTCTGTCTGTCTGACAACTGCCTGGCTTCTGGCCGCAGGCATGTTCCTCATTCTCTCCTCCTTCTCTTGTTCTTTCTCTTCTCGAGCTTAGATTTCTCCTATTTGTTTTCTCTGCCCATCAGCCTCACCTATCCTTTCTCTACCTAGCTATCGGCCATTGAGCTTTTTATTAGACCAATCAGGTGCCTTAGGCAGGCAAGGTGAAATAAATGCAACACATATATACATAATTAAACAAATACAGCATAAACAAAAGTAAAACATCTTTACACAGTTAAATATTCTGCAGCATAAACAAATGTAACACACTTTGCCTAACTAAAATAATATTCCACAACATATCATAACCAGAAAGTTAATAGAGATAGCTCTCTTGGCAGTTCCCATGACGATTACACTACTCGTTAAGATCCATCCAACAAGCTATCGAATCCAGCCTAGACCTGCCTTTATCCTCTTCAACTCTACAGGCACATTCACTTACTTAGTTTTCTCCCAAGTACACCAATTTCTCAACATGAAAAATGCATTTCATTTTACCAATATGATAGTTTCCTTCCTCATACTTCTGGGAAAATTTCTAAGAACTTTTCAAGCCAATTCAATACCAGTTCTTCTACAGACATCCTTCAAGTCTCACACAGTAAGTGTCCATGTCCTTCAATCATCAAGCATTTTGTGTCATACATCTCTACTAAACTATGTTTAAATTGTGCCTTAGAAATGTTGTTAGCTATCTGTCTTTTTCAACAGATTATGAATCCGAAGCTCACAAGTAAGAGTTGCTGATCTGAGGAGACAAAGCACATATTTAAAAGAATAAATAGTGTCAGTGGTGGGTTTGTAAGACTAGCCATCATATGACTGAAATGAACTAAGAATAATAAAAGCAAACTACATTTGCTTCTTGAGTATGGATAGTTAAGATTTAAACAGAATATGGCTATGAAAGATGAATTTATATTTGATAAAAATGTAGCAAGAAACAATTATTTCACTTGAAAATTATATTTGTTTTTGGCTAATAACTTAAAAAAATTAGACTGGACCCCATAGTGTGCATTGATACAAGGGAGATCTGTACTTGATTGTAGGTTTTCTGTGTGTTATGAAGTTATTATTGTGTTGTATATGTATGTGCATATATAAACACACCCCTTAGACAATAGACATTTTTGATCCATCAAAATGTCTATTTAAGATAGACAAAATGAGAATGTGATTATTCTCATCCTAAAATTGCCGGTAAAAGTGCTCTGAGTTACACAGAGAATGTATTTAATTTTATTGCTTGGTGGTGGTAGTGGTGCACACCTTTAATCCCTAAACTTGGGAGGCAGAAGCAGGTGGATCTCTGTGAGTTCAAGGCCAGGCTGGTCTACAAAGCGAGTTCTAGGGCAGCCAGAGCTGTTACACAGAGAAAGCGGTCTCCAAAAAAATAAAACAAAAAATAAAATAAAACTTTTAAAGGATGTATCTAGTTTTACTCTTCTTAAATTGTTTAAAGCATTGCTGGCAGAATCTACTCAGTTCCTTTAGATCATAAGGTCCAGTTAAGGGAAGGTACTGTTTCTGATGGTAAGCCAGAATGAAGACAAGAGGATATAATTTGCATTACAGAGTTCATTTTTGAAATGTGGCAACAAGTTTTGCCTACGGGGGCGAAGAAGAAGAAAAGCAGTGTGCATTTCCTTCTGCAGTTTGAGCAGCTACTTGTAGCTGTAGCACTAGAAGTCCTTTTTTGCTCTCTGGTTGTCTCTTTACTCAGAAGTTTACATTAATTAAACTTGATTCTCCTAGTGTTTGAATGGCAATTCTAAATGCCTGTGGTAAGAAAAATCACAAACTATAAAATCAGATAAAATGCACATTCTACAAGCGTCAACACAGTTGGTAGTGATATTTCCTAATGTCCCTTTATCCTCCTGTTCTTGCTCTTTTTGTACTGCTTTTTTTTCCCTAATTATTATCTGTTGAGATTAGTGGTTTGCCCTTTGCTTTCTGGCATGGCACATTGTACAAATGTTCTGTGGTGGGACTTTAATTTGTTCATGATGACACTGTTTCTGCCTTTGCCCATGGGAAAAATAAAATTGAGTCATTCTTTCTCTGGCCTTCTTCAGCTACATATCCTGTCAGTATGATGTTTATCTCAACTTGCCTATTGATGATCACATTGATTGTGGTATATTCGAGCGTGCGTCTCTATGCTTCTGGCTCTTTAGTTTTGGAGCGTCCACTTCCTTTAAAAGAAAGCCTATATGAGCTTTAAAACATCACTGAGAGATACTAAGGGATAGGACTGCCCCTAACATTGGTTAGAACCACTACTGTATTCAGATGCAATTCAGAGGAAGGTGTGAGAATGTCAGACTATAAAAGCTGTGTGATAATCAGCCACATGCTAGCCAAGCCTAGACTACAGTAATGAGTTTGTTTGTATGTTTTAATTCTCTGAAAAGTCAGTGCTGTAAAATGTAATATATTTGCCAAGAAGAAAAGTAACTTTAAAAGTAATACCTTTCCATGGATGGCCAGTCTGTCAACATTTTTTCATCTGTGATTTTAAAGTGTTTTCTGAAACAGAAGTGAGACTTCACACATAGATTTATTATTTTTCAGTTTTACAGCCTTTTAAGCATAGGCTCTGACTATGAATCCTGACTTACCTGGCTGGCCACCTTTATCATATTTTGTAACTCATTACATTTACGGAAAATTTTTATAAGGCTAGTGCCCAAGAGTTTGGTGACAGTTTTGTGAGATGAGAGATAGTTCCTTGTATATATTTGGTGGTGTAACAGAATGAGGTCAGTGACACAGAGAGCTGATTACATGCTTTCTCTTTTCTTCCATGAAAGGATGAAACATTAGTTAGATTGAGATAAATATATAAAATATGAAATTTTATTGCTATATAACAAATTACCTATTATTTAAGAAATTAAAAAACAACAATTTATTATTCTCCAGTTACTCTGAGTTCAGGGTCTGAACACATAAAACTGAGTTCTCTGCTTGGAGTCTCAACTAGGCTGAAATCATGATAACAACTTGGACTGGGCTCTTTTCTGATGACTCTCTTCAGTGTGTATATGGTTGTTGACAGAAGTCCATTCCTTTGATTATAAGACTGAATTCCTATAGTCTTCCTGGCCGTTCACCAAAGGTCACTGTCAGGTACTAGAAGTTGTTCTCTAATTTTTGCTATATGGTATTCCATATAGGCTCACTCATAGCATGGCATCTTCTTCAAAGTCAGCACTCCTGACACAGAGAAGAACAGAGACAAAGAGAGACAGACATAGAGAGACAAATGCAGACAGATATGCAAAGACAGGAAATACGATGAAAGAGAGACAAAGACAGAGTGAGAAAGAGAGAAAAGATGAGAGAGAAAAGAAGGAGAGAGAGAGGGCTAGAATTAATTACATGATAATAAAATTAATCACATAAATGTATGGAATAATATGCAGGAATAATGACTTTTGCCATATACTATTTATTATGAGTAAGTCACACATTACCCCATGTACATAAAATGACAAGATTATATAATGGCATAAACATGGGACCATCTGAGGGCCCATGTGTTACAGTACTCAAAGAAATAAGAATCAACTCACTAGCCTAAAGCCTAAATGAAATAATGAGTATTATCCTTTGATAATTATTTAAGATGCCTAATATGAATAAAATATCAAGTGTTTCATATTTATTTCCCTGAATGTATACTTTTGGAAAATTATTTTAGAGATTATTGAGGGAATCTCTTCCTTGAAAATTATCAGTTGCCCAAGTAATTCATGATCATATGCTTATTATAAAACAATTATAACATAGAATTGTATAAAAGAAAACTGTCCTTTCTTTTCCACTCCAGTGATAAGTTTGTTATTTATCTTTCTGTAACATTTTAATAAAGAAAATGAGATTATGTTCTATGTGTTGTTCTGTAGCTATGCTTTTCATAACAGTGTTTTGAGGGCTCTTTCTACATCACTTTTTGGAGCTCTAGATCTGTTACTTGATAGTTCTCTATTTATATGGACCATTAGATGATTCTTAATTTATTTTTACTTTAATAAATTCAAAGTACATATGTATTTATGTTATTCTGTACAAATACTTTCCCATAAAGTGGAACTGACAAGTGGAAAGGTATAAACATTTAGATAAGTAAATGAGATGTACCTGATATTTAGATACTGTTACAACATCCTCCAAAAATGATGTGTATCTGGAAACCTACTGGCAGTATGTGTGAATGAGTGCTGTTTTCTCTCCAAATTTTCTTCTCTAAAATGCTTTACTGTTGGAAACCCAGTAGGGAGACACAATAGAAGTTAGTAAACATAGGCATGAAAGAGAGAGACAGAGAAAGAAAGACAAGGAGAGAGAGACACACAGACACAGAGAGTCACAGAGAAAAAATGAAAGAGTGAACACACTGGAAAATATGGACATAGGCAGTGTCCATTTAGTTAACCACAGAAAATTTAGGTTCATTCAGAGTTTGAAAAAAAAACTACTTCCAAAAAGATACCATTTCTCATGGTCTATAAAATTAGAGCACTCTTTTTAATTCAGCCCACATTATATACACATACTTACCTGTAAGTAAAGGATGGGGATAAGTGTGAGAAAGAGAATAGCTTGTTAGAGAATGAACATTCTGGAATTCTAAAAAAATATCATGGAATGTTAGTAATGCATGTTATTAACTCAATGACTCTAAGAGTCCTTCAAAGCCATTTCCAAGTCACCTATCATTACGTAATTAGAGGTCTCTTAAAACAAGTAAAATAGATCTATAAACCAGGTTGTCTACTAGAGTGCTAAAAAGCCTGCTGAGAGCTATCACATAAAAATGTCACAATTTGCAGCTACCCTCCCCCAAAAAGTAATAGAATTGCTTTGATGATATATAATAACGTCAAATAATATTATTTAGATGGCATTGCTGGAGCTCCATGGAGATTTTTTAAGATTTTTTAGATTACAAAATTTACTCTAAATTTCAAGGCTGATATCTAAACATCATGATTTGTTCAGACTTGCATTTCTTGCTCATCCTTGTGAAACTAAATATGAATGCTACAGAAATACTCTATTTTCTCTAATTTTTGATACCTACATTCTTTGTAGTTTTTTGCCCTGTTTTGAATGAGAATATATAAGAAGAAAGCAAGAAAATAAACCTTACTCCATGCCTTCTGTATTACACATGCACTTCCAATTAAATATGTTTACAGATTGTGGATCAATCCTGTAAAGTAGAAATCGTGGCTTAGTCCAATTGGTTGAATCACCTGAATTACAACCCCAGTGCAGAAATTACCATCACACTATTCTTCTAATGCTTAAAGCTGCTGATTACATAACATTGTCCAACAGTATTTTGAAGGACTATTTTTGTGCATAAGCAACTTTAAAAGCAACGGTAAAATAAAATGTATACCATTTCTCAAGTTTATAAGTAAATTATTCTTTGAAATATATTTTCATCTCCCAAGTTATTTTACAATGAAGAGCTAGTTTTAGACTATATTATTCAAACAAACAAACAAACAAAACAGAACAATTAATGTGTTTAGTAGCTGCATCTAAACATTTCTCTTCTTTGTGATTGATAATATCAGCATTTTCATTTAATAATGAGACATCTATACAAATATGTTTAACACAAAGTTCCCCAAATGTATTTGTACAGTGAATTATTTTATTTAAAAACACTAGCCTTCTCTCATATTAGGAAATGTTGGTTTAGATATGCCATCCTTAGCAGTAGAGTTATTGAACTGTACATTTTTTTATTTGAGCATTTACCATGGCAATTTCACATCATCACTTTTAATTCATTTCTTGAAATTAATTCCTTCTACAATTCAATTATGTCTCAAAAAATTTAAGCATGTCTATCTGCTGACAAACTATGAGCAGATTTACTCTAAAGAATATACTGTGAAAGGTTTAATAATTTAAAGAGTGTAATTAATTATGCAGTGAGAGGGTAATTCTCAATAACCACACCTCTCTTTTCAAAGGATTATTAGATTATTTTATTCATACTTAATAAAAATGC
This sequence comes from Neotoma lepida, assembly GCA_001675575.1. Lineage (NCBI taxonomy): Eukaryota > Metazoa > Chordata > Mammalia > Rodentia > Cricetidae > Neotoma > Neotoma lepida. The sequence continues at coordinate 677,101 of LZPO01065538.1, forward strand.
AGCCCTCAGAAGACGGCATTTGATAAACCCTCTTCTTTCAATTAATTTATTTTCCTGTTATCATTGTTAACTATGCTTATGAAAGATAATCTAAGGACATCACAGGAATTAGATAATGAAATACTGTGGGGTCACCTTCATTCAGGTGATGAACTGATGACTGTGATTGAAAATTGTATGCAACTTAAAGAAAAACAAAATAAAAAAGGAAATCACTGTCACATAGAAGTATAGTTTTGGAAGCTGAACCCTTATAAATTGTATTGATAGGGAACCTGCACCTGAGCCATAGTGAATCACGTCACTTGAATTATATTCAATGGCAATTGGAAATATCCTTGTTCCTTATGCTTTTATTGTATGGCACGTTTTTGTGGCTCAGCTCAGAAAGTCAAGTTTATTGGGAAATAAATTTTCAGTAGTTCATATGTTGTCTTTAAAGAAACAGTAGTCACCACCTGCCGCTTGTCACCCACTGATGTCATTTTTCTTCCCAATCAAAAAAGCAGGTCAGCAATTTCCTAGCAGGACAAAAGTACGAAAGGACACTTTCCCTCTCTGCATTATATCATGGCTCAGACTTACACCTTCTAGGACTCCGGGCATATATTTTCTAATGTCCTAGGCTACTTCCTACAAGAAAGAAAAAAAACATATATATGTTACTCTTACAAGATCTGAAATACATAGTACCCTTTCCTTTAGCTATGAATATATATTCCATGAAGGCTATAGACTAGCTGAATTATATATTTACAAAAAATTTTTGTTACTTGCAAGAATTTGTATAGTCATTTTACTTTCCCTGGAACATTCTACTCTCTCCTTTTTCCTTCTTCTACTCACCCATACCCTTCCACCCTACTAAACTTTAGATCAAAATTCCTTTCTACTTTCTCCAGGATCTTGGCCACACCAGCTTCCATACACATCTAAGCACACCCTGTAAACAGCATACATTTTATAAATATCATGTTCCCCAGGATAATTTCCTTGCTCAACTCTAAAATCCCAAGTCAATCATGTGATCAATAAGATCATCACTCATGCTATTCAAGGCATAGTAAACTACTCTGTTTCTTGTGTCAAACTAAAGAATTAGTGTGATGCTCTCAATATAGGACATTCACACAGCAGAAAAATTAATATTACAAAATATATATAATGCAAAGTTCCTGCAAATAAACACAATCTAAAAGTCAAGGAAGTCTAGCTGCTACTTGTTTCTTAAAGGGTGATCACAAACAAGTACCTGTTACATCTTGGAAATATAAAATCTGACTGTCAAGATGGTTAAATGAGTAAAACACCTGCTTCATAAGCATCCAGACCTGAGTTCAAATCCTCAGAATTCGTGTAAAGCTGATGTAACACACATCTGTAATCTCAGAGTTTCCATGGTAAGATGAGAAGTAGGCACACAAGAATGCCCCAAAGCTGGCAGGCCAGCTAGTCTAGTGTATACAGAGGAACAAAGAGATTCTGAACCAAAAGGAAGAAAGTGAAAACAACACCCATGCTTGTCTTCTGACCCTCACACATGCACAATGGTAGGTGTATACCCTCATTTAAATGCATGCACATACACACACACACACACACACACACACACACACACACACACAGAAATTCAAAGTCTATGCCCACCAAAGATACTGAGTTTAAATATGTCTTTACCACGATTCCCAGATGACCTGGGAGCATATTAAACTTGAATAAGCAGTGCTCCAGCTGAAATATTGGTTGTAAACTACCTCTGTGGAGTAGTTAAAAACATGAAAGATGGGATCCTGTTCAAATTTCTCCCATCCACATTAATGTGTCTATCGATACTATCCTTGTTCCAATCCTTTTGATTCAGCCATTTCTAGAAGAGACTTGTTTGTAGCAGTCTTCCTGGTATTCTGGCTCTTACAATCTCCCTATCCCCTCTTTTGCAATATTCCCTGAGCCAGAGATGCAGTATATGTGATATAGATGCATCTGCTGGGATGCAGCTCCCTACAATCTGTTGATTTATGCATTGTACTCAGTTGTGGTCTTTCTCTGATGGTCTCCAAATGCTGTGAAAAGAGGCTTCTATGATGAGAGGAGGTCACTACACTTATCTGTGGGTATAATGGTAAGATTTAGAATGTAGTAAGGAATTATGCTGGTCTACTGAAGTAATGCTAGTAGATTCTTTTCCAAGATTCATGACCTCACTAGCTCTGGAAAACTAATCAGGATTTTTGTAATGACTGCTGGGAGAATTGGTCTTTCTCACGGATGAGACCCCTGATAGTTGTCCATTACGGAGTGGTGAGCCCTGGAACCACATACACATAAACAGCAAAAATTGGGCTAAGCAGATTGTATTTATATATTCATGCATACACATGAATATCTACATATCTATATGTATGTGTACATGTAGCAATAACAATCAGAGAAAATGAGGGTATTACCTTGAGAGTGGGGAATGACACTGGAGGGATTGGAGGCAGGGCATATGAGAGAGTCTAGAGGGAAGAAACAGGGAGGGGAGAAAGTGATATACTTCTGTTTAATTAAAAACCTATTTTCCTTTAAAAAGTATGAAAAATGGAGGGGTATTACCTTGTATTTACCTGGCATATTACTATTTTAGAATCTCAAATACAAATGAACCACAGTGCTGAGGTTTTTTTTTTTTAAAGATTTTATATTTATTTATGTTTATAAGAGGTTTACCTGTATTAGTGTATCTGCACCACATGCATGCCTGATGCCTGTGGAGGCCAGAAGACAGCATCAGATGACATGCAGCTGGAGTTATAGATGGTTGTGAACTGCCATGTGGGTTCTGGAAACCAAACCTGGGACTTCTGCATGAGAGGCAAGTGCTGCTAATAAGTGTACTATCTCTCTAGCACCCAAAGTGTTATTTGTAAATTAAGAGAAAATGTATATTTTAAACGTTAGAACAAATGGATTTACTTCTATTTTTATAACACGTCTTCAAGTATCCAGTGACTCTATAATACTGATGGGTCTACCAGTCTATCATAAACAGATTTTTCAGAGCACAGCCTCAGAGATTCTAGATTCTAATGATATCTTCTGATGGGTCCATGGCTCTGGCATTTTAACGAGCTGCATAGCTGATCTTGACACAGGTTGCTCATGAACTTTATGTTAAGAAACAGTGGTAGCTGACAAGTATACAAGAGAACAATTCAAAAAAATATGTTAAAATGAGCACCATCTGTATCAAATCTGTAGTCATTTTGCTAAAGATACCAAACCAACTGGCAGATAACCTATTCTCACAGGACCTGAAGAAGAACATGGTTTGCCTTAAGCAAAATTTTATTTATGTTTAGCAAAGTTTTGCTATTGGTGACATATTATTTGTCAACATGAAATATTGATTTTATAAATGGACCTGTGGTTAAAAGCCTTAGCTATCATATAGTCTTTTACTGGATGTACTCAAAACATAACACAAAAATGATCACCCCTTCCTCTCCACCACTCCCATCATATTCAAACACAGACCATCAAAACCAAGATAAGGGTAACTTTCTCTTCATAATCCAACATAGAATGTTGGCTATCCATCCCATGCATTTATAAAACATGAGAAATAATTGGGTCCATTTTGTTCCTATGTATCTGGCAACAGACATTGGGGTTAAGTAGTTAGGTACATTGGAAATGATAATCTATAATGCACATTGAAAATAGTTAAGGTGCTACAAACATAAAAAATATTTATTTTTGTGCCTTAAGAATTGTTTTCTAACGTGACTTAGAAAACCGTTTAGAGCAGTAAAAGAGATTCCCCTATTTCTATGTAAAGATTCCACAGAGCACTGCACTGGAACAAGATTTCTCTTTTATGAGTTCTATGTCTAGGGAGGAAGGTGCACGAGCTACTAGGGGCATAACGTGTTTCCCTAAGAACAGAACAAGAAATCAGAGTTGACAAAGATGAAATTCTTGATTCCACACTGGCTGCTAATAGTAATGAATGATTGAATGCTTCTCTTCCTTGCATTACTATGGCATCCCAGGGGGAGGGAAACATAAAATATAAATCCTCAAAGAAGTCAAACACCACCACAAAACAAGTCACACTAAGCAAGGTAGACATCTTAATGAATAGACCCACAAGAATCAAGTGGAGGAAAGATAGCCCACTAAGAACTGTTAAATCAACTGATATGTTGATTTATAAGCAAGAAATAGAATCAAGTTTGGTCACGTACTTTACCACAAGAGTGATTTTTGCTGAAAATGTTAAAAATGTCTGAATTTCATCTCAATGAACTGCTACCATATTTCATGATACTTGGGAAAATAAATTCAGTGTTTTGGTCAAAGTCGTGCATTGTAAAAGGTGAAGAACCATCAAAAAATTGTGAAATGAGGCAAAGATCTCAGAAAGGTAGAACTGGTGAAAAGAATAGTGGGATCAAGGAGGAAACAGCAATAAGCTGTAGACTCCAAATGGAGTGAAAAACCACAATCTTTATCCTTTTAAGTACTGAAAGCATTGCAAAGGGCAGTAAGAAGAAGTGGTTCGAAATAAGCAGAATGTTTAGCAAACCTGCTTAGGAGGTTAATGAACTTGTCCTGGGCCTGGAAGTGTAGATGACAACATGCCTTGGATTAAAAACATTGTCTCATTTGGAG
>LZPO01065538.1:684406-712962 GCA_001675575.1 Neotoma lepida
ATCAACAGAGAAACATATGGTGGGGGGTAATGTTTAGATAAAGCTAACTATTTCTATTTTCTCATTATTTTTCTTGCTGCCATTTTGCTAAGAAAGTGTTATTATATGACAGGGTTTTACTCTTCTGAACCCTCAAGTACAAAAATCTCTGGAGGTAATTTTGAGCATAGAAATATCTTTTCCATGGTAACTATATTCTTATTTTGATCAACAAAAGTGTAAATCACCTTGAACTAAGTACAGCAAATCATATTCTAATATCACTCCTGTTTTGCACTAGAAATTGAAAATGAAATGTAAAAGTAAAGTGGCATATTCACTTTGCCATAACATATTATTACCTAACTAAAATTAGGATATATAACCATGAATTATAAAACTATAATAAGGATAATTTATTAGAAAATTGCATATATATTTATGCATGTATAAATAAACAGCCAAATATTCTTGCTCTCCTTTGTCAAATTGTATTATTGTTAAGCCACTAGAGTTTCACTTGGGGTCATCAAATAGCCAATTATGTTCTGATTAGCACTTGTTATGCCTTTTTAGAATACAGAGCATTTCAGAAACATTGTATTACGTGTATTTGCTGAATTAAGTAATTTTTAATCTTGTGCAGTTATATATAAATGTGAACTTAAGAGTTTAGTACTATTAATTATGGTTAATCTTCATTGTCAATTTGAATGGGTTTAGAATCTCCATGGAAATACTCATTTGAGTATAATTGTGAGGATGTTTCCAGAAATATTTAACAGAGGACTTAAGAGCCATCCTGAATGCGAGTGGCATCTTCCCATGTTCTAATGTTCTGCACTGAATTAAAGAACAAAGCAAGCTGAACAACACCATCCCTCCATCTATTCCTTCATCCCCTTTCTCCTTTCTGACTGTGGAGGCTAGGTGACTAACATTCTCACATTCCTGCATCCGTGATTTTCTCTGTCACCATGGGCTTTCAAACAGTGAGCAAAATGAACCCTCCCTTCTATAAGTTGTTTAGAAAGTGTTTTTTTGACAAATACATTTTTTTTTATTTTTTATTTGTCACAGCAACAAGAAAAGCTAATGTTCCATCTAAAATAATATTCACTCCTAATTTTTATTAAAACCTTCTTATTTTGTTGTTTGAGACAGAGTCTTGCCCAGACTAGTGTCTAATTTGTAATCCTCCCCTTTCAGCGTCTCATGTAGCTGGCTTTACATACTACCATGCCAGGCTGAAGTAAAGTGTTTTACTATTTTTATAATTTTCTTTTCTGTGGTACTGAGAATTGAAGCTAGAGCCTAGTGCATGCTACAGTAACATTGTTCCTCTGAGCTGCATACTCAGCCACCCATCATTTATTCTGGGGTTAAATAAATGGCTGGTTGTGTTCCAAAGTTCCTTTCATGTTTATTACTGAGTCTCATTGTGAATTATAATACTTTGTAATCACATTATAGACTCAACTTTCCAATGTTATCACATCAGTCTTGCATCTTTCCCCAAATAATAATTTTTGATGGGAATCCCAAAGGGATATACAGGTGGCATCATTATTACACAGGTGTTCTTTAGTACCTTATATTTAGTATGCATCTAACAGAAGTATATTTTAAAAGTAGTGTCTGGTGGTTGATATTATTATCCTCATTTGAAAGATGAAAGGAAAGAGGTCCTGAGAGGTCAAGCCACTGTCCAACTTATAAGAAGTCATTGCTAAAGACTGAATTCTCAAGGCTGCAATTCTGTACTCTATCCAGTTCTGTCACTCAGCTCTCAGCCATCAAGGATTTACTATAATCAGAACTAAAAACAGCAGGACCTCCTTCACTTGTGATGTATCAAAGAGATAAGGTCCAATCACTTGACATAATGGATTCAGGTGAATTGCAGCTGAATGCATAGGCCAGATGATTTCAAAGACTATTTTATTTTGTCCATACCTGAAGTGGCCACTGACGTACTTCACTTAGAAAAAAGATTCTAAAGATGTCCCATTAATTTCCCTCTTTCAAATATGGCACTTTTATGTCTACCTGATAAAATTTTCATTAGATGAACAAAGCTAGAAATGACACCAATCAACAACTTTCCATTGTAGTTTTGTATATTGGGGTACTCTTTACACACACACACACACACACACACACACACACACACACACACACACACCTTTATTTTTTTTCTGTGTGAAACCTGTAAAACATAGCTCCCAAAGTGCAGAAAGCATGACATTTTGTTCCTGTAACTAGAATTAAACCTATGCAGCTATCTTGCCATGTTTGCATCGTGCAACTATTTTTTTTGTTGTTGTTCAAAGTTTAGCGTTTTTCATGTTAATGACACAAAATTTTTAAAAACTGATTTTTGCCATCCCTAGCATTTTAGTCAAAAAATTACTGCATGATTATAGGTCCAAATGTTTCTTTGCTATCATACAGATGTGAGCTACATTTCCTTTTCTCTTTAGCTTCAGCACAAAACTTAATTTTATTTATTTATTTACTTATTTATTTGCATTACCAATCCCATCTTTCCAACTAATGGTAAAATCTTTCTATCTAGCCAGATGACTGCTCTTTTCTCCAGTGCCACACCTTAAACACCTTGAGACATGTCTGGAGCATCCCTGCTCATGTTTTATCCTGTTTCATTTCATTGTCCGTAAGTGTGACTTATGAATTGTCTGTCTGTGAAGAAGTTCATAAAGCATACTTTTCCAATATATATTTTCAAATGAAAGTATTTGGCCACGCACTTTCGGGTTTTGACACCCAACTAGGTAGCAGTTAGTATCTACGTTTGTAAAGTTGTAAAAACCCTTTGGACCTCTTGTTCCTGCCTAACCTGTAATTAAACTGTTCCATTTAATAGATTTTTCCATTGTCCACATTCACTCAGATGTGGTTACTTAGGATTTATGGATGAATGCTATTCTGATATGTTTAGAGGCGGCATTCCTATGGTTTGAATGTAACCCATTTTATACTTCACTGATTTTTACCAGAGAACATTTTTTCATTTGCTCCTCCTGCCATAAAACCATATTCACCCTTTACATATAAGTGTCTGACAGTGAAGCAAGTAGTACATTGTAAACTCCATTTTATACAATTTTGAGACACTAAACCAATTGACCTGATAATAATACAGAAAATAAGGTATCATATTTGTATGGCAGAACTTAGAGCTCAGTCGAGAATTTAGATTCTAGCAGACTAAAGCTAGTGAAAAGTTCAGGAATGTAATCTAATTAACCTCACAATTCATAGGATTAGCAAGCTGGAGTCAATAGAGGAAGGATTACAATTCACAATAAATCCAAAACAAATGAAGTAAGTACATGCGAACAAACTCGGAACTCTAAACCAAGAAGAAAACAGTGATCAAACAGTAATTAACCAGAAGGCCACATGATGCTCTCAGTTTTCTTAAGTCATTTCATTTATTGGAGCTTCAATATCATCATCTATAAGCACAAAGATTTGTTTGTTAGCAAAATCTGTTTTAGGGGTTTTGATGTTATTTTTGATATTTTAATTCTCAGTCTAGGATGCAAAATAACACACAGAACTGTTAAATCCAGATATCAGTGAAGCTGTCTACTTCTATGAATGTGTAAGACAACAACCAGAAAAAAAAACTAACAGAATATTTAGGTAATTAAGCCACATTTTCAAACTTTATAAATTGTAGTTTTTGTTTTGTTTTGTTTTGTTTTGTTTTTTACTGTTTGTTCTATGGGGGCCCATTGCCCAGCTCCCAAAAAATATACCGAGATTTATTCTTACTTATGAATGCCCGGCCTTATCTTGCCTTATTTCTAGCCAGCTTTTCTTAACTTAAACTATCCCATCTACCGTTTGCCTCTGGGCTTTTACCTTTCTCTGTTCTACATACTGTTCTTTACTTCTTACTCCACAGCTGGCTGTGGCTGGATGATGCTGGACCCTGGAGTTCTCCTCTCCTCCTTTTCTCATTCCTCCCTCTTTCTTCTCTTCCTTCTCTTATTTATTCTGTACATCTTCTCTTTCCTTCTTATTCAGTGTCTGGTAGTGTGGCTGCGTGACTGGCCCCCAGCATCCTTCTCTCCTCCTTTTCCCGATCCTCCTTCATTTCTTTTTCTCCTTTTATTTATTCTCTCTGCCTGGCAGCCCCACCTATCCCTCTCCTGCCTTGCTGTTGGCCGTTCATCTCTTTATTAGACTAAGCAGGTGGTTTAGACAGGCAAAGTAACACAGCTTCACAGAGTTAAACAAATGCAACATAAAAGAATGCAACACATCTTTGCATCATTAAACAAATATTCCACAGCATAAAAGAATTTAACACATCTTTAACTAATATTCCACAACAATAGATTTTCCTGAGTTTGGGTACATAGGTTTATAAAAAATACAAGGAAACTATTTCCCTACTAAGACAGAACCAAGACTATATTGTGCTTGTTATATAAATGCTAATGGCCAAAGTAATAAAGAGTTCTCAAATGAAGAGTATGAGGAGTAGGCAAGTGGTAGAAGAAAGAAAGGGAAACTAGAAAATTTTGAGTTAAGGAGTTTAAGGAAGGTTGGAGACAGTTTCAGAAATTCATGGCAATGAGTATTGTGCTGGACCAGGGAGTAAATGATAGTCAGAGCATTATTAAAAGTGGTGTAATTATTTTCCTGATTGATCACAAATGTATATATAATCCATGCAATTATTTGCTATGGAGAGCATTTATGTGGGTATATGGAATAGCACAACATAGCTTAAGAAAAAATTCTTAATGCAAAGTTACTTTGTATATCAATATTATACCATAGATTTATATAAAAAAAGTTCATCTTATTGCCTTTATTCCAATGTCACAAAGTTACCTATGATCCTGATAAAATTGCTGCATGGAAAGTCACCATGACTATTTACATAGTTCATCACATATATTTTTATACTTTAAATCCAACTCTGCCTCCTTCCCCAAAATCCCTATTGGATACTCAACAACTATGCCCTTGAAGCTACTTTTAACGAATGGTTAAATGGGATGATTCTCCCGAGGAAAGATATTCCAATGATCATTCCTCACTTGTAGAGCACAGATTTTCCTGTTATTTCTTTAATTTTAATATTTCGCATTAACTTGAATCATTTATGAAGGTAACTCTGTGCCAAGTCTCAGTGACCAGACTAACTGGAAACAAATCAGTGACCTCCTAGAAGCTAATGTGGAGAATGTGTCCTGTTGCTCCCAAAAGGATGGAAAAGATTAACACTTAGGCTAAGAGGTTAATAAAAACTAGGGGAGAATATGGTAATGAATTCATTCATAGGGCAGAAATGTATTTGAACATTTTGTAATATATATAAAACATTTATAAATATCAACTAATGTATATTTAATGAGCATGGCAGGGATTATACTACCTAATATATAAACATTATATTTCATAATTATGATCTGCTCACTGGGCAACATTTCACAGATGAAAGGTCAAGGCTGAAAAAACAATTTTAGAAGCATAAGCCCCAAATATATCTTTTATAGCATTTTTAGCACACAATATTACTGTATTTACTTATGTTCACCTGAATTCTCTAATTCTACAAAGGAAATATTATTCATTCTTGTTGTTTCAGTCAGAAGATATTCACTAAGTAGCTCCTATGGGCTCAGGAGTCTGACAGGACAGATAGGGTATTGCAGAGAATAGGATTTACTTAAGGAAAAAGTCAGAAGCATAACAGACTATGGAATTACTGGAGAAACTAAGGCTTGCTCAGTTTAACGAAAGAGAAATGTGCCTGAGTAGGGGTGGGAATACGGCTAGAGAAGACAAAGGTTTCTTTACAATGGACTTTCTGTATCAGATTTTATTTAGTAGGGTGCATGCAATTGAAGTGATCATATTTGCATAACAAAAAGCTCGATCTACCAACTAAGAAGTAATGATTGAGTGAGCTGTGGTTACATCCGGAGATAAGGTAGTAATTTCAGAGGTTCTTTCACTGGTTCAAATAATGGTTTGGACTAAAACTGTGAAATAAGATGGAGTTGAGGATATACAAAGTGATGAGACAGAAGCAGTGTGATAGAATAGACTTTGGAGTCTCCAGAAATCATTTTAATTTCAGCAATATGATTCACTGGCTTTTAGTGCTACTAGCTTTCCTGGACCTACAGTTATGTGACTAGGTACCTGGTGTGAGTGCTCAATGAGATCACACTATTTTCCTATGTATATTAATATGTATTCATGTCTATATAAGACATGGTAGTTGGTTATATATAGAAGTTGAGAGAAAAATATATCCTATATTGACTCTCATAAAATCCCATAAGATAAAATCACCAGTTGTTGTCAAAGGTCCTGAAGATGTGAAGTGGTTTGTCCACAGGAGAATATGCAGTCTCATTTGTACATTTATATTTGGGCATATGATCTAAAAATAAGAATACTGGCTGTAACTGTAGGCAGAGAAATAGAGGGGGAAAGCTAAATGAATAGGATTTAGGGTATAGTTCACTGCTAGAACACTTACTTAGTGTGCATAAGGTGGTAGATTTCATCCCCACTATCACAAAAAAAAATCAAAAGAATATTCTGTAAGTAAGGAGTTACTCTTTATAGATTTTAACTGAATGACAATATATTTTGAAGATACAAATGATATCATAAAATATGAGAAATACTGTGTGATAAATCAAAGAATTATACAGCTGAAATGGCCTACAGAGTCCATTGGGTTCATCACCAACTCTATAGATTCAGCATCCTGGTAACATAACCAAAGCAGTATTGCTCAAAGGTCATCTGATGGTTCAGTCAACTCACTATCTTCCTGGGCAGAGCCACTTTGGAAAGCGTGGTGGCAATTTTCCATAGAACAGTTCTTCAGACTCCCATGGATCATTTGTGAACTGCTCATAAATCAATCTGTCACTGAAAATTGTTGATAACACCTCTTGAGCTGATTTGGCCTTTTTATTATGTTCAGCATGTAATGTTTAAGTGACTTTTAGGTGTTGTTCTTACTAATTTCAGTCTGTCATACAAGACATATAATTTTCTTTGAACTTGCTCGTGGCCCTTATTAATTTTTGGCTATTTTATTTACATTTTTAATTTTTGTCAATTTCATATGCATATACAATGCATTGTGATCACACTCAGCCATAATGTGCTTGGAATCAAACTCAGTTCAACCATTTTTGTTATATTTAAGCAGTAATAATAATAATAACATGTAATACTCATTGAAAAAAAATCTGATAGACACTGTTTCTCAAGTTTTCCATATGTGAGTATCCATAATCCTTAAATGAGATAGGTACTATCATCATTCGCATTTTATGGTAAAGGAAACTAAGGACACAAAATCTAAGTGGCACAGCCTGTAAGCAGCAGCGTCTGTGTTCAAATACGGGCAGTGGCAGTCAGACTCCTCCAGAGACCATTCCTAACCACCTCATCATTTTGATTAACAATTTCTGCAGGTAAGAAACTGTTGCTATATTGAGCATTACACGGTACTGCTATTCAGGTGTAATTATGTCTCCCTGAACAATAGTTATTTCTCCCATTTTGCCTCTGATAAAATCCTCATTCAGGCAGCTACTTCTGTTTTGACAATTGCCTAAAGATGCATATGTTTTCATTTGTCCTAATTTTGTTTAAGTTTGTTATTATGAATATGCACCCAGGGCAATGGCAAGGATTGCATTATCAAAGGGGGGAGGAGAGTAAATAAGTAAATAAATAAGACCACACTCTTGCATCTTGAGGGACTAAGAGATGTGATAAAGCAAAACACTGTTAAAAATTCATACTACTAACTTGTGTTGTATATTATGCATGGAGACTAAACTTTTTAGTGTCTTGGCAAAGCCCTGGGGCAGCAGAGAGGTACCTGAGAGCAGAGAAAGTGCATTTGAAATGGTAATGAGAAGTGAGCCCCATGACAAAGTGCTAGTCACTGAAATATTTCTCTGAGACAAACATATATTTAGAGAGGGCAGAGAGTCATTGACTGCTGCCAGATGACCTATTTTAAGTTTTCTTTTTTCCCCTGAGTATACTCAGATGACTTCACAGAGGGTACAATTTTAATAATGCAATAGATGCCCATCTATTTGAAGTTTGATGCTAGCATGTTCACTTTCTTAGTTCTCAGGATACCAACTTTGAGATTGTTTTAAAACATCAGTTGTACCGCCATGAAAGACCTTCCAGGGTTTAGGGTACTTTTTTTCAATCAAATTCCAACAATTTTCTTCATCATCATTTAATAGAGTGGACATTTGATTTTCCTCTAGACTGTAGGGTGAACAGCACATAAAATTCCTTACGTGACACATTCTTGTTCCTTCAAAATTTGTTAGTCTCAGTCTTCTATTTCCTGGTAAATAAAGTATAATAATGCAAAAGAAGCTCTTCCAAATTTGCAAGAGTCATTGACTACCATTTCTCATCCACACATACATTCTTGGATATTCAGTGGAATCTATGAGATAATGATACATTGAGATCCCTCAACTCAACTAGGCAGTCCTAATGCTTTAAATGTAGCTAAGAGTCTTGGAATAAGATGATGGGGAAGAGAAGGTGCGTAGGGAATTTTTCCAGCGTTAGGCCTTAAGAAGAAATTTGGATAAGGAAGTTAGGAATGCTATTGTTGGTTATGTAACTGAAGAAACAGTCTTCAAAGGTAGAGTACTCAGAAAACAGAATGAAACTGTGAGAATGTTTTCTTGGAACAGGGCAAGATTGCAAGGGCCATATAGAGCCACACAAAAAAAGTATCTTTTGCTAAACTAAGGTGAAACCTAATTTTGAACTAGATATTCAGTTATTTACCTCTAAAGACTCAAAATCAAAGTACCTGAAAACTTGTAATGCAAGTGTCTTCTGAGAAAACATGCTGTTTTTCATTCTCCTTTGAGAAAGTTTGTGGAGTTCTTTTAAAAAATATATATTTGCCGGAAGTGAGCACTGATGGATAAGGTCAGCAGCCTGTTTATAAAATTCTTGGATTTTTTTCTTCATTAGATGAATGCCTGAAAGCTTCTCCCATATGGGAACAAATTTGGACACACAAACATCAGTCTCTAGCATAGACACTGAAAATATTTTTCAGAAATATTTCAGAACGTATTTTCCCTACAACAATGTAGGACCACAGCTTCTCACAGCCCAACACTCCCAATTACTTCTTGGGTTCCCAAGTATCTCACTTGCCCAAAGCCAATCCTTTCATGGTTTTCTGCTTTAAAATTTGTGCTGGTGGCAAAGAAATGTGAGGTTGTCTTATCACTGCCACTGTCATATTTAACAATACTCTCTAGAGTGGACTCCTTCCTTCTCCATCAGGCTTCCCAAAGCTATTCTCCAAATTCTCTTACTGCTTCTCAGCCATCATGTGTTCTTGGAAAAACTGTGCTCTGTGACGAAGTGAGGAAACTATCACTCAGTTCTGTAACGTATTTTGTAAACTGGTCTCTGAAATAGACCACTTATACAAAGTTCCTTCAACTAATACTGATGGAACTCATAAAGATAAACAGTCAGAGCAGAGTATTTGTGCGAGGTAAGGCCACTCTCAGTTTCCCAGTTCTGGCTCTAGACATTACCACTATTATTTTCCTTAAAATGTATATAAAAATTTTGCCGTCCTACTTCATATCCAATTGACTAATGCACATAACACCCTGGAAGTTCTTTCATCTCTCATACTCATTTTGAAATCATCCTAAACCAGGACCACCTAGCTCCATAGGTACCCTAAGCCTCAGCTACTTCTATAATCAGCATGCTGTGGAAAATGCCCCAGTCCACAGATTTAAGGTACAATCTGATGATACATAACAAATGGCTATTTTATAGAATACTTACTATATTGTATGATTGGAAGTGTGATGGAAGTAGATAGAGTTTGTGATAGATTTTCCCACAGATTATAACATAATTAAGTGCCTTTTAAGCATGAGCACAAACAATCTGAACTTTGGGTTTACAGAGCAAGAACACTTTCAAGAAACAGTAAGGTCGTCCAAGCCAAACTCATATTTTGTCCTCCTTTTAAAATCTCTCACCTATCAGCTTTTGTTGACAGATTCCTTTTCAAGCACAGGCTACTAGTCTTGTGTATTATGCCCCTGAGACTAGGAATATTGTGACTTAAAAATGTAATATCTAGAGGACACTGAGTATGTCTCATATGCATCTTTCTATCATCCAGCATGTATGTACTCTCAATGAATATTAAGCAATAAGGTCTGACCCTTTTAACCATACAAGGTGATTTCTTGTTTTGAGATGACATGCCCTGTGAATAAACAATGCTTCCTTCATTTTCCATGACTGTCAAGCTGGCATCTTTCATCAGCACTAAATTCACTTTAAGTAGTTGAATGGCTAACAGTTTTAACAGGAAATCTCTCAGCACCTCTATCTATTCATTGAAAAGAAAACAACTATTCTTCCAGACATATCTTGCAGAAAACCATTTCCCAAATAAAAAATTTAAAACATGGTATCATATTTAGAGGGAAAGAAATAATCCCCTGAATTATAGTGTCAGGTCCATGTTTTCCTTAATGTTGCAAAGGTGATTATTTTTACCATAATCTTCTTCTGGCTGTTAGCCCAGGGTGGCAAACTGCATAGCTGCTTTGTTAAATAAATGACAGAGGAGACTTTCTTGAAGTCATTTTTTTCCCAGAGGATCTGTACATATGTGTGTGGGAAGAGTGTGGGTGTAATCCTCAGGACAGAAATTTCCAATCTACTACTTCCATAATATTCATGAAAAACTCAAGTTTTATTACTTGTTATTAATTCAAGCCCTGGAAATATTCTCTAATCCTCAATATTGTTTTCAGACAACATATAATACTATGGTATGTTTAAAACCACAAAACAGCTTAAACTCATGGTGTATTTTGTGGCTTCTTCATTCGTATTTTTTTTTCCTTTTCAGCCAAAAGTCTATTTTATCTCAATAAAGAGAGATGTGGGTATATACAGAATGAGTTCCTTCCTTACCCTTGGTCTCTGTGATAATCATCCTTTACTGTTTTTGTCTATTCAAATATATACAGTTCTAAAAATAACAGCTTCTTTGAAAGAGGTCTAATTGGCATGAGCTGCTGTTGCAGTCACGCTGAAGTCCTGCTGACAAGGTGAAGGTTAGCAAAAAAACAAATAAAAGCAACTGATAAATGTCAGAAGCAAGTTGTTGTAAAAACATACTGTTCAGTTAATGTTGACAAAAGGGCAGGTACAATGTACATCAAATTCTTTTCTTAGAGAGTTCTTGACTCATATTGGAAATCCTCACTGAGAATTAAGTTTATGTCTTATTTAGTTGTAATTAATATCATATAATATACAGGACAGAGTATATCTCAGGCACTGCAATGTTTAAACATATTGAAGAATGATTAAAAAATGTATTTCCAAAGGATAATATTCCAACATGTCGTTTCACCACTATTCACATTATGACTGGAATATTATAGAAAATAAGACTAATGTGAGATAACTCAAGACTAAAAATGAAACTTCATTGGAAAATATACATAAATGGTTATTAATTAAAGCGCATTTTAAAATTGGTTTTATTAGATTCACTTTCAAGTTCTGTTGCATTCCTTTCTGATCACTCTTACATTAACCACAACTCCTATTGTTTTATCCTTGGTCTTAATTTCCTGTTTTCTTCCTCTCATCTGTCTATTCTATCATTGGGGCTCTTCATATTTTAAATATACCTTTCTGTTGAAGTATTTGAATTTAAAAGTTTAGTCAGCAATGTGATTTAGTTTTCTTTTGATCATTGTTTTACATTATTTTAAATAAATGATTTTTCTTGAAATGGTGAAACCTATGAAGAGTAAACTCAGATAAAAGATATTTGAAGTTACGTGATGTATTTGTTTTAACATGATAAGGCCATTAACTTCTAAGTTAGCATTGGAAATACACTCTTCTTGTAATAAGAGTGCAAGTTGCGTCCCCAATTGACATTCCTTTCAGGACCAGAAGATATTTTTTATTGACTTTAGAGTAAATCCTATAGTCAGGGCTTTCTTTATATAAAAAACAATAATGTGAAAGTTGGTTTCTGGGAAGGTCACAGACCTTGGATCTTTGCCAAAGATCTGTTTTATTTAGGGCTCCTGAGCCAAATTTTTATAAAGGATCTCCTCGGATTCACATGTCTTCCAAATGAAGGTATATTCACTCCCTCTGAGGCTCAGTATAGGAAGCCCCTTTGTTAGGCAATATTCAAGTTCTACAGTGGTGAGTACCTGCAAATTTCTTACTGAAAAGCAAAAATAACCCAGAAGAGTTTGACAAAAATGAATAAATCTACCTATCATTTTAACAGATTGACCCTTTATGGCTTCCTTTATTCTTGTAAAGGATCCACAGTTCAAAGAGAATAAGCAGATTTGTTTTGCTTTGTTTTTAATAGCAGTAATGTAAGAGATAACCAAAGGATATGGCAGTGAGCAAAATGTATGACTTTTATGAATATTGATTCTATTAATAAAACTTAAGTTATAAAATACCATTAAAGGGTGGGGTGCTTTTGCCTTATTTTGCAGAAAATAGATAATCATTTTGGAAGAGTTAAAAAGCACAAATTAGTAAATTTTGAAAATACAGATGCATATGAAAATTCAAGGAGGTAAGCCATTATCCTACAATTTAGAAGAAAAGCTATTAATGGTTCCACATATTTACTCATGTGCTTTTTTTCATAATTTAGATCACATTATTTATGCCCTACTACATCTTGCCATTTGCTTAACACAGTCACATTTAAGTTATAACACCAGTAAATAATTTTGTGACAATCTTTTATGGTTCTATTATGGTCTGTAATTTACATAAATGTCCCCCTACTGATAGATTTGTAAGGTGTCTTCAATTTTCAAACTCCACATAATTCTTGATTAGGCAGTCTCTTGCATCAATCTTTGCCAGTTTCATATGTCCCCAGTAGAGCTTGCAGAAATAAAATAACAAGTCAAACAGAATGAATGTTCTTAAATATCTGTTATATGGTTTCAAATTAATTTCTAGGGAAACAACTATAACATATTCAGGGTCATATTCTGTGCTTTGCACTCTTAAAATATAAAAAACCTCCTCCCCCACACTTTACAGTGAGATTTACTAAACATTGATGCTTAACAGTACATCACATTTTATATAAATCTATATTTTGCCTTGGGGCTTTGTACCTTTCTTTCATTCTGTATGTCCTACTTTCTTGCTTCCTCTGTGTTTGTCTAGCTAGCCCTGGCATCTCCTTTTCTTTCTTCGCCAAGCCTAAATTCCTCCTCCTCCTCCTTACTCTCCCTGTCCAGAAGTTCTGCCTATACCTCCTCCCTCACTATTGGCCATTCAGCTTTTTATTATACCAATCAGGTGACTTAGGCAGGCAAGGTAAAACAGCAATACATCTTTACATAATTAAACAAATGCAGTGCAACTTTACATAGTTAAACAAATATTCCACGACATAAACAAATGCTACACATCTTTACATAGTTAAACAAATGCAACACATCTTTGCATAGTTATCAAGTACATAAAGCATTTTGTTGGGATTTCCCCTAATACAGGTATATGAGGAAGGAATTCCATATACCTACCTGTTTGGGCCTTCTTTCCATTAAGTAACTACTAGACACAATTAATGTTATATTTCCCTTTGTGACTATCCATGAAATGCACAATAAGATGTCTGAAGTTAACATAAAATCTATTAGAAAGAAAGATGCTTACAGGTATGGAGCATGATAGGCCCATGACATTCTCATCCTTACCTTTAAGCAGCTGAGATAAATAGAAATTCTCTTTCAAAACTTTGGAAAGATTTGACAAAAAAAAAATTCTCATGAAATATTTTATCAAGTAATTGATAAATACATTTCTAAACTTTACACAAGTAGGCATAAATGAAATAAGTACAAAGGTATGAAAAGAAATACAGAAGGAAAGACAATGTTGTCAATTTGACTCAATAAATCATGGAATATCCACATATTACAACACAATTCAGCATTAGAAGATGGATAGATGACATTTCTATGTTAAGTTAGAAATATGTTATAGTAAAGCAGCACCTATGTGATGACCATTTCCTTTAAAATGTATGCTTTAAATCAACCAGAAGGATGACCACTATATTGTCTGCTATGGCTAACGATAATATTGTTTTTAATTTCTTATGTTAATTTATCTGTATAAAGATAGTATTTTGAGATTTTTTCATCCTTTCCACATACACTGGCAAGATCAATGCATTTCTCAACCTTCACCTGAGAAATTTCTATTTTCAGTAGAAGTTGATTAGATCCATAACTTGCCAAAATACAGATAATAAGAGACTCAGAATGTTCAGCCTTAAAAGGAAACTATATACTCTGTCTCCCTCTCCCACAGCTCAGGGATCATTGTAGAGTGTGAGAACCAGAAACAACTGATGATTCCAAGAAAACATCTTCTGGACACAGTAGCAGCATGACATCTACACATATGAACCCACATTGATTTCAACACCATGCACAATATCAGTGCAAGCCCAAATCTGTAAAACAAATCTTAAAAGGTCTTATAATAAAAAAAAAAAACAGAGCCAGATATTGGGGTGAAAGCTGAAAGATCAGAGAAGCAGAACAGCCAGCCACTAGTTCTTACCTCTATAAAATCCTCAGCCTCAAGAGAGCGAGTCCCTGTTTCCTCACGCATTACATATCTTTCTGTGTCCTGCAATATTACTTCCTTGGATTAAAGGTGTGTGTCACCACTGCCTGGCTCTGTTTCCAGTGTGGCCTTGAACTCACAGAGATTCAGATGAATCTCTGTCTCTATGAGTGATAGGATTAAAGGTGTGTGCCACCACTGTCTGACATCTATATCTAATCTAGTGGCTGGCTCTGTCCTCTGATCCTCTGGCAAGCTTTATTGGGGTACACAACATATCACCATACAGATCATACCAAATCCCAGCATAGAGATGGAAGTTGTGCACTGAATCTCACCTCTAGCTGTAGAGCTAATGGCAATTGTTAGCTGCTGGGAAAGGGGGAGAAGGCTTTCTCTAAGAATATAGCCCCTGGTAAGTTAAGCACACTTCAGTAGAAGACCACACATACAAGAATACTTGGTCAGCACAAATTGACCTTGAAGAGTTTTACAAAAACAAAACAAAATTAGGTGGGTAAGGAATGGAGGGTAGATCTTGGAAGAATTAAAGGAACGATGGTTACATATGATCAAAACACTATACTCAACTTAAACTCTCAAAACACCTATTTTTTATATAAATTTATATGTAAAACTCTGATATACGAAATATTGTCGACTTGATGGAACCTAGAATCAACTAGAAGACAAACCTCTTGGCATGTCTATGAAGGTCATTTTAGATATGATTAACTGAGGTGGAAACACCCCCCCCCCTTGAATGTGGGAAGCACCATTCCATGATTTGTTGTCCTTAACTGAATAAAAAAGACAAAGTGAACTAAGCACCAGCATTCATCATCCTCTACCTCCTGGTTGTCAATACAATGTGAACAGCTGCTGTGACTTCCACTGTCTTGATGTCCTATAATTGAAATATAAAACAAAGTAACCCATTCCTTGAATTGATTTACACAGCAATGAGGAAAGTAACTAATAAATACAACTATATTACTTTCATAAATTTAAAATATTTCCAGAAGATGGAGAAAAAAATTACTGTAAATAAGAATAATATATTTACATACTTCTCTTTGAGGCTACAGATAAAGCACCACTTCTAAATGTCTGAATTTTTCTCTTAAGTTTCTACTTTGATTAGCACAAGTAATTAAGTTGAATTAATGGATTATGATACAAAGAAGAAAAATATTTCATAGATCACTGAGCCCCAACATCTCTATCTTTCATTGATTTATATTGACAAGAAAATTATCTCAGCCAAATGTTCTATGGGCAAATTTGTAAGATTTATTTTAAATAATATCTTAGAGGTCACCATCACTTAAAACAATTATTTTTTTCATGCTCATTGTCCATCTAAGTGATTTCTTTGAAATTTTCAGACAAATGTCCAAGTTTACCAAGTACTAGTGTTCTTTATTCTAAAATGCATCATTATAAATCTATACACATTATAGAATTGTGGTGAGAGGTAAAAAGAGAAATATCTTAATGTAGCAGTGTGGTTATTATACTCAAGTGGTGCTTGGACCATTAGTACTTGACTCTATTAAACCTTTATAACAGGACAAAAGCTATTGACAATGAGCACTTTCTCACAGTCGAGTTATGAATGTAAATTCTTTTAGGTTAACTACCATCCATTACTTGCCTGTATCTTCTTTTGTGCTATGGAATTTTAGAACCAGAAGGCAGCAGGGAGTGTAAGACAGCAGATTATAGGTAATAGCTATTGTGAGTTCAATTTGTTACATCAATCCTGAGACCTACACTCTTTTTAGTCTCTGTTGCCCATGACAAATGTGTACTTGCTCCAGGCTCATATGGTTACAGCAGCAGATTATAGACAAACAGCATGCAGCTCAGATGTTTCAGTCCTTTCTTCAGTCAAAAAACACTTCAGGAGAGAGATCCCACATTGGAACTGTAGAAAGCACACAGGAGAATAAGATATGAACTCAAACTCATGAAGCTTGCTCTGCTCAAAGAGATAAGATACATACAAACAGAACTCTGATATGATTCCAAAAATAAGAAGTCCCGTGAAGAAGAAGCAAACAAGGTATAACCTCAAAGAAATTTGGAGGCATATCAGAAAGTGTTATGGGGGAAAGTTATGTGCCAATTATAAACTAAAATATGATCAGTGCTTTAGCACAAATGAATGGATGCTATGAGCACATGTTATGAAAACATCTTTAAACAGTCATAAGTATATAAGTATTGGCTCCATTTATTATGTTGTAAAAAGGCTTATTCACTGTAACAACATGACCCCCCAAAAAAGAATATTAGTGCACTATCATGTAATAGTCTATAGAAGGTGAACAAACAGATCCACTGCATACAGTCTGTGACTATGTAGGGACATGGATTCATCTCTTTTATATTATTTCATCAGCACTTACGTGATGAGTATATGATCCCATACATGAACTATGACTCAGGAATGTAAAATCTGCAAGAGCAGTCATATTCCTGTAAATCTGTGAGTATGGAATAATAGAGGAATACATTTCATTGGGTGGTTAATAGTCTCTCCTCCAGTTTACATTGTTATTATCATTATACAGTATGTTTTACCATGCCATAGGTACGTCCTAGTAATCTGAGATGGAAATGCTCTATTCTAAGCAGTGAACTTTCTAATGCTCAAGTGGTTTTTGCCCAATAGATTCTTTGGCCCAAGAGAGTCTTTTGGTGCCAGTCACAAGGTGGCTGTGACTCACCTTGAATTCTTGATTCTCCAGCCTCCACCTTCCAAGTACTGAGATTATAAGGATGTGCTGCTGTGCTGAATCAAAGAGAGTACTGTTACTATTCTGCAAAATTGGAAAACCATTCCCAAGGCCCACCTCAATGAACATCTAAGTAAAGTTCCTCAACTAAAAAAAGCTCTTAGCTATTCCAGACTATGAAGAGACAGGTTATAAAAGAGTGAGTAGGCAAAGCAGTACATGCTCCGGAACTGAATTCTCTTTGATAAATATCTTTGGAAATAGAATGGCAAGGGAAGACTAGTTGCACTATTTTCATTTTATATTTAAAAGGCCTATGGGCAAAAGACTATGAAAAATGTATATTTCAAAATACCTGGATTTCAATTGCTCTTAATTTTCCTAAACAATCTGAAGGCTATTTTTTGATAGGATATCTTTCAGGCTGATGTCAAATTTGCCTCTGAAATTACAGAGATGCATACCATCCTTGTCTAGTGTCATGTTATCAATGCTAAAGATTTGCACCAATTAGAAATTTTCAATATCGTGCAGAAATCTCTATTTTAACAAAATTTTCATTCTATATTGTATTGGTAATGATTTATTTGTGACTCAGACATGGAAAGACAAGGCCTCTATCCTGTAATGTAATGCTGAATTACATTGCTAATTCAGAACAGGAGTTAGTGATACCGTGAAATAACTGCTATGTACAGATACTGACACATGAGATATAAGGAGATTATTTAATAAGCTATTACAATGTTTCAACAGGTTGATAAATCTGATATTTTAATAGGTTGACAAATTTGAAAATTAAAAATAAATTTATGAAATTTCATAAATGAATTAACTGTTGTACCCCAGATTTTTTTCTAGATGATGGGAAGATTGCATAAAAAAGAAAATTTTGATTCAGCAAGTCATGATCTTTGCCCTTATTTAATAGACAGCATGAATTCACAAAAGGAGGTATAATAATTACAAGGTAATATGCTACAAGATGTGATTTTCAATCCACCCAGCAAAAGAATATAAAACCCTGAGCAAGCCTCTTTTTTCTAGACTTTAATTCCCACCCATACCAAAAGGAGATTGAATTAAATTAATTTCAGCTCCTAACACATCATGTGGTTATTTCATCTTGTAACTACATGCACAAGACAAGACTTGTATTGTGAAAATGTTGAATACAGAGTAGACAGTACAGTACTAGGAGCAAACAAGTGTGAGAAGCTCACACTTCCGGAGATGACATGTTTAGTGGACAAAGAATCTACAGTCGTTGACTGACGCTCTCACTGATCTTACAAAACTGTTTTAACACTGGAATTTTATGATTCTTCATGGTAAAGCAGTGAGGTTGGCTGGTCTTTCTCTAAAACCCCTAGAAGATGAAAATTGAATGCTGTGTGCACACTTGTGTCTCTGATCAGAAACGAGATTAGAGAGAATGCAAATAAAGAAAATATGAAGGGCTGCTTGTGTGTATGTAAAGGAGATATGGTTTCAGTTTTTGGATGTGATTAAAAACAATTATCATAATCTTTATACGGAAATAAATTTAATGTATGACTTACTTAAAAGTCAGCAGAAAGAGAAATACATTTGCTGGTACAGGAAAGAATTTGAAATAAATTGATAGACTACATGTCAGAGGGGTGAAATCAGAGTAAAACACAAGATAAGAAAACATTAAACCAATATATGAGAAGTGAATGGGACTGGAAGGTTTTAAAGCCACATGGCCCAAAATTATATGGATTAATGAAGAAATTTAAGGCATGGAAAATTTGTAGAGCTAATGATTGACACAGTGCTAAGATTAGCAATTATTAAAGAAAAAGGATATTTTTCTTATACATATATGTCAGAAACATTTTCCCCAATTCCTCATGCCTTTGTGTCCTTGCCTATTGCCTACTTTAGAGACTGTATGGGCAAAGATTTATTTGTATTGCTTAGTAGTTAACATCCTAGGTACCAAATCTCTGAGACTGTATGATGTCATCAGCTCTAGCAACTGGCCAGTATCTTGCCAATGGAAGGTCAAGTAACTTTAGTTATTATTTACCAGTACATAGCAGACGTAATTGTTTCGGAGGATAAAATTAGTTACACATTTTAAAGGTATCATAAAAAAGTAATAATTTAATAATTTCCACTACCATCTTCTTTACTGTCCTGGTCTGTATTTTAGAATATTTTCTTTGGGGGGTGGTTAGTTTTAGACCAGTTCTTTGTAGCACTGACTGTCCTGAAACTCACTCTGTAGACCAGGCTGGCCTCAAACTCAGAGATCCACCTGCCTCTGCCTTCTGAATCGTGGGATTAAAGGTGTGTGCCACCATGTCTGATTACTGGTTTGTGTTTTAAATTACTTGCTTTGTAAGAATGCCAGGTTTGAATAGTTTAAATTTGAGGTTCTACTGAAGCAGCAGAAGGTTTGAAATTCTGCTGAGTTTCTAGCATTACTTTAATATCAGCCCTTCTTTCTCCTATTTTTCTGTTATTGAAAATAGATTACTTTCATACAATATGTTCTTATTACAGTTTTCCATCCCCCAACTTCTCCCAGACCCTCAGTGCCTCACTTTCTATTTGGATCCACACCCTTTCTGTCTTTCCTTATAAAAGGAACAGGCACGTAAGGAATAATAGTAAAATAAAATATGATAAAATAACAACAAACAAGTTACAATCAGACAAAAACAAACAAACAAAAACAGAACTGAAAGCAACAACACATATGCATAAGACCTGTAAGATAAAGAAAAAAAATGCCCTGAACCCCCTCTCCCGAAAAAAAAAACCCATGAGACAAAGAACCCACAAAGATGCCATTAAGTTCATATTGTGTTGGCCATCAACATCCTGGGCATGGGGCCTGCTCGTACAAGCAGTGTGTATTCCCAATAAGGCTCTGCTGAAGAAAATTAGTCTCATTTGTGAGTGGTTATCGATTAGAGATAGCTTCTGGGTTAAAGATGGGATCTTGTGTCTACGTCCCTCTCAGCACTGGGACCCCATCTGCCTTAGACCTGTGCAGGTCCTGCGCATGGTAGCACAGTCTCTGTGAGTTCATATGTACATAGAAGGCCTTGTTTCCTTGGTGTCCTCCATCCCCTCTGGCTCTTACAATCTTTTGGCCTCCTCTTCAACAGGGTTCCCTGAGCTCTGAGTGGAAGGACTTGACAGAGACATCCCAGTTAGGATGGAGTGCTCGGAGGTCTCTCATTCTCTGTACATTGTCTATCTGTGGATCTCTGTGTTTCCATCTACTGCAGGTGGAAGCTTCTCTGATGATGGCTGAGTGAGGCACTGATAAATGAGTACAGCAGAATGTTGTTAGGAGTTATTTAATCCCTACATTTCTTTAGCAGAACAGCAGTATTTGGTTTTCTCTAGGTTCTGTGACCTGTCTGTTCTCAGGTTCATGTCTACCTGAGAAGAGTCACAGGTGGATTCATATTCGTGGAGTGGGCCTTACATGCAGTCAGATATTTATTGGTTTCTCTCACAAGATTTGTGTCTGTATTGCACTAGAACATCTTTCATGCAGGTCACAAGTGTAGACTTGAGGGTTTGTAGCTACGTTGAAGTTTGCCTTTCTCCTTTGGTAGTGTGCAAGTACCTTCCAGTACCATGAACACTGGCCCATAGGGGTGAAAGTTCTAGTTAGGCACCAGCTTGACTTCTCTGTGCTCAATGAGTCATGTAGCGGTTGTCTTTAGCAATAGGGCCTTACCATCAGTTTGGGGAGAGCAACCAACAGCCTTGGCAATACCCAAGGATTTTGGGGGGATTCCCATGGGGCACCTTTGGCCAACAACTCATATAACCCATTCCGACTACTGGGAGCTTCATTTGACAATGATAGATGTGTAGTTGGGACTATCTCCCCCATTATTTGGTGATTTCATTTAGATCACCTTCATGTATGTATATACTTTAGGAAGCTTCTTCTATATTAGACATCATACAACCCAACAAATGGACCTTAGTTTTAACTGTCCCTCCCCATATTCCATCCTTCACTCTTTTTTCATCCACCCTCCCCATTTGATCCTCTCATTCCAGTCCCTCCCCTCAACCATCCATAACTATCTATTCTACTTCCCCTTACCTGGGGAGATCTATCTTTCTGCCCCATTCCTTACTCTATACCTAACCTCTGTGGTAATATGGATTGTAACTTGCTTACTGAAGGTATAATTGCTAACATCCACATATAATTGAATAGATACTGTACTTATCTTTCTGGTTCTGGGCTACCTCACTCAGGATGATTTTTTCTAGCTGTATCCATTCACCTGTGTACTTCATGATTTCATTGTTTAATGGCTCAGTAGTATTCCATTGTGTATAAGTACCACATTCTCTATATACATTCATCTGCTGATAGACATCTGGGATGTTTCCAATCTGGCTGTTATGAATAGAGCAGTTATAGTTGGATCTTGAGGTAAATCAGTTCCCATATTTCTAAGGAACTGCCACACTGATTTCCATAGTAGCTGTGCAATTGAACTCCCACCAGCAATGAATGAGGGTTCCCCTTTCTTCACATCTAATGGGATTAATCAATGGAGTCTATTTAATGAGCAAAGGAATTTATTTGAGGGTTAACTCGCAACCACAGGAGATTTATCGTAGGGTCCAGGAAAGTTGAGCTATGTCCCACACTGATCTGCCTGGTCCAAGAACTCAGCATCCAAAACCATGAGGTAGGGAAGAGAGAGTTCTATGTGCATCCCATGTCTTAAGGGTCCCCCAGCAGCCATGCCCCAGGGGCAGGTATCTCAAGGTCATAGGCAGGTGTAACAGTTACCTGCTACCTCACTAGGGGTGGTGCTTCAGGGCATGGCTCAAACAATCACCCACTACACACATCTTCACCAGCATGAGCTGTCACTTGTTTTATTGACCTTAGCCATTCTTAAAAGTACAAGATGGAATCTCATTGTAGTGTTGATTTGCATTTCCCTGCTGAGTAAGGATGTTGAACATTTCTTTAAGTGCTTCTTAGCCATTTGAGTTTTATCTTTTGATAACACTGTTTAGATGTGAACCCTATTTTAATTGGGTTGTTTGTTTTCTTGATGTCCAGGTTTTTTTTTATTTCTTCATATATTTTAGATATTAGCCCTCCATTGGATGTGTGGTTCCTAAAAATCTTTTCCTATTTTGTAGCCTGCTGCTTTGTCAGAGTGATGATGTCCATCGCAATACAAAATGCTAGCCTTTTTTGACTTTATTATTGGTAATAATACAGAGTCTGGTTAATCCAAAGGCAGACAATATAAAAATTTTTGTTGAACTGTTTAGCATTTGCTGGATCATATGAAATTTATATTGTTTGTCAAGGGTGATATAATTGCCTTACATGCCTGACATTGTCCTGGGGTATATACCCTTGTAATTACCTTACTCTAGTTTTTTCATTCATTTTCACTTGTGCAAACCACTTTTTTATCTTTCAAATGATTGTATTTAATTTTACATTAATTCACCAATGCCCTATATATATATTATGCATTTGATTGCATTCATCCACACACTCTGATCCCTCTCTAATCACATTTACTGTTTTCCTCCCTATATACCCCCTACTGCTTTCGTGTCTTTTGTTTTGAATTTGACTAGGACTTTCCATATGCATATGGGTGTGAGTCTATCTAGTGTAGCCTCTTCAAGTGTTTATTCTTACACAACTCAATGGCTTCTTGTCATAGACTGAGCTAGCTCATTCTATCATTCAGAATTCTCAGGAGAAATATTAAGATGCTGGGAATAATTCTCTTCAAAACCTTATTATGGAGTTATATGAAAATACAAAATCTTTTCATAAATCTATCTCTTATTTAAACATTTTCCACAATGAGATATAGTAAGGTAGCATAGCCTACCTATTCTGTAAATTCATGAAAATTTCAGATCATTATGCTTTTAGATGCTTTAGGCATTCAGAGAAACAACATCCTGAAAGAACTACAGCATAAGTTCTAATCTTATCACATCGTAAGTAGTCCTAATAGTGAAAGAAGATATATGTAGCCATCACAGTATGTTCTGAGACAGTGAATTCTTGAATACTGATAGGTTGATAAATGATATTTGATGAAGATGTTGATGAAAATGATAAAAATAATAAAAATAACCACTATAAAACATCATTTTTCATAAACCAAAAAGATAAATTTGACAAAGGCAGAAATTTTTTCACCTCTCTCTGTCTCTCTCTCTGTCTCTTTCTCTCTTTCTCCCTCTCTCTGTCTCTGTCTCTTTCTCTCTTTCTCCCTCTCTCTGTCTCTGTCTCTTTCTCTCTTTCTCCCTGTCCATCCCTCCCTCCCTTCTTCTCTCTATCATAGAGAGTCACACCTAGACCACAGTTGTATAAATCCGTGAAAAACAGTTACAACACACAATCTGAGGAAGCACTCTTCTAAGCTCCTTGTATATGTTATCACATTTCCTCATCCTACACATCTAAAGAAAGGCAGGCTAAATAAAGCAATTCTTTCATTAATATAAATAATAAGAAAACAGTTATCTCATTCATTGGTTTCTAATTAATAGCAAATTCTATTTCAGTTCCTTTTTATTTTAAACACTTTTTGTATGGCTGACTTTTAAACCCAGAGCCTTGCCATATGCTAGGCAGGCACTCTCCCATTAAGCTTGCATTGCTGGCCTGATTTTAACCTTTTCAAACTACATTTAAAGAATAAGATAAAAACATCACAGGCTTCCCTGACCATTAGCAGAACCCATAGGACATTATTAAGCTCTGTCATACATTAGATAAAATGCACAAATAATTCTATAACATTCTCTGGATTTTTTTTATTTGTTCTTTCTTCAGGGTATAGATGGAGTTATATTGTTGCAGTCTTCAAACATGTAATCTTGTTTTCCCCTTCCAACTCTCCCATTTGCTTGTAGATAGTCCATGGAGTGACAATAAGGTGATTACAGAGGCGAAAGCACAGACTTTAAATTGCTGTGTGCTTTGGGCAAGTTTCTTAAAATTTCAGAAGTTTTGTTTAGTTTCAGCACATCTTTTACAAAAAGAGACCAAAAACAGAGTAAGCTTTCTTTTGACAATTGAATAAGGTAGTGAATGTAAGTTTTCTCTCAAACAGTGCTACAGCTGTAAGAATTCTACACGGTACGCTGTCTTAGGTACTTTTCTATTACCAAAACAAAACACTCTGATCAAGGAAACTTATAGAGTTTAATAGGGGCTTGCAGTTTCAGAGGGTGAGTCCATGATCATCATGGCAGGGAGCATGGCAGCAAACAGGCAGGCATAGCACTGGATAAGTAGCTGAGACCTTACATCCTGAGACACAACCACAAGTGAAAGAGAGAGAGAAAGAGGAAACGGAATGGAATGAGCTTTTGCAACATCAATGCCCACCCTCATGACACATCCAAAAAGGCTTCATCCCTAATCTTTCCCAAACAGTTCTACCAACTAGGGACCAAGCATATTATATGAGCCCATGAAGACCATTCTCTTTCAAACCACTACATATACTCTAAAAGTAACTGAAATATGTGACTTGTCTCTGAAATACAGGAAATATAATACATAGGTAAGAGCACATCATTGAAATTTGGCAGATTTTATAAAAGATGTATAAACATAATTAGAAAGTGTTTTGTTCTTACTACAACCAATGATAATGATAAACAATAATCCAAAATAAATTGTTTTTAGTTTAAGACCAAATGAGCCATTTTATGCATTTATGCATTTTATATATTTTCTATGGTTAAATGTCTTCATTCTAAAAAACTCGTGATTGTAAATATGGAGCTGAGCTATATCCTCTTGCTCTGTAGATTAAAAGCAAACTTAGGGAAGTAAATAAGATTTCTTACATATTTTTTCAGACATTCTTACTGTGATTTTATTCTTATTCCTCCTTTTATTCTATATTGACATACCTCTACTTCCCTAACTGAAGCATCCCTTGTTTTTCCCA
Organism: Neotoma lepida; assembly: GCA_001675575.1. Classification (NCBI taxonomy): domain Eukaryota; kingdom Metazoa; phylum Chordata; class Mammalia; order Rodentia; family Cricetidae; genus Neotoma; species Neotoma lepida. Next base: position 709,824 of record LZPO01065538.1, read on the forward strand.
TTTTTACCTTCAAATCACTTGGTACCCTGCTATTCCCCTCTATTACTTGTCCCCTCTCCCAAAATGGCCCCTTCACTCTCCTGATTTCTGTGCTTACTTCAAGTTATATACTGACATCTGAAGATTTGGAGTTAGAAACCATAGATAAAAGAGAACACGCAATGTTTGGATTTCTGAGTCTGAGTTACCCCACTCTCATAATCTTTTCTATTTCCCTTCATTTACATGCAAATTTCATGATTTCATTATCTTTACCACTGCATAGTATTCCATAGTGTATATGAACCATATTTTATCCATTTGTCACTTGAAGGACATTTCCATTTGCTGGATATTGTAAATAGACCTGCAATGAACATGGCTGAGCAAGTATATGTGGAGTAGAATATTGTATCGTTTGTGCATAAACAAAGGAGTGATATAGTTGTTTCTTATGGTATATTTACTTCGAGATTTTTGAGGGTTCTTCACAGTGATTTCCAGAGTAGCTAGACCAGTTTGCAATGCCACTAACATTGAATGAGAGGTCCACTTTCCCAGCATTCTCTCTAGATTGTTTTGTTGATTTTTGCCATTCTGCCTGGGGCAAAATGAAAGGGATGCTACACCGATAAAGTCTCATCAACATGGCTGCCTAAGCAAAACCTGAACATGGAAGACACCAATAGATATGCTAACATGGAAGGGATAAATCCCATAGAGTCTCAACTCTCTACAAAGAACTACAGGCAACTAAGGAATGCCTATAGAAGGAGAAATAGTCTTTGGGAGAAGAACCCCACAATTGGTTATCCAGTATCAACTGGTCATCCTTGAAATCACATGCATACAATTAACATAATTCTAATAGACAGAGAAGGTTGTATTTACAAATTTAGGAATAGATCAATAATTAAAGGAAATTTATACATGAAGATTGTAGAAGGCATGAAATATTCCAGGAAGAACAAACTTCTTGCACTTTATAAGCATTCATGAACACCTAAATATATAGTTAGATGCAAATTAACTTTCATTCTCCTATACTCCAAAAGCAAGTGTTTTTAGAGACATTCCATTAGTCCATCTGTTGAACTATTGTATATTTGGAACATGGTGTGCACAAAAACTCAACACATATACATACATGTTATACTTTTTAAAAATTAACTGCAACTATATTCCTAAGAAATTATCCATGAAGATTTTGCATGTAATTTATTTTTATCATTTAGATTTTTGTGTATGTGAATATGTTCATGTGTATGTCAGTGAGAGTATGTGCACATGCATCCTAGATTGTTTTTCCTGTAAATTTTGTAGGCAAGGATTCTCATTGAACCTCAAAACTCAGAGCAAGCCCTGGCAATTATGCTGCTTGTGCCACACTGGTGCTGGGGTTACATATTCATGCCACCATGTTCAGCATTTAATTTTTTCTACATAGGTGCTGAGGATCAAACTGAGGTTTTTATGCTTGAGTGGCAGATCTTTGCTGACTAAGTCATATCCCCAGCCCTGATATATAATTCTTAAAATTTGGGGGCAACTTTATCAGAAGTCATATTTCTGAGTGTTTTATCAACATCTATTTGATAATCTCCCCTCTTTACATTATTGCTGACATACTGACTTCCTATACCCAATAACCGGTGTTGCCATTGTGACAGCTAATTCATGATTGTGATTACTCTTGAATATATTCACAACTAGAATGATTTTAAAATATTTGATAAGAAACAAAAAAAATGCTGTTTTTTTTTAAACTTTAAATCCAATTCTTTTTCACCAATGCTTTTACAATATGAGAAAATCCTTTCCTTCATTTTCAGCTGAGCTTAACCTCAAAATAAACTAAGCATTCACAGTGCCTTAAATCAGTTTTATTTCCCTGAGTACAGTGTTTATATAAAATTTTTTATGCACCTAAAGTACTTTTTTTAATTAACAAAGATTCTTTTATTATTGAAAATTATACCTAAAATACTGATGCTATTTTAAAGAAAGAGTCTATTTAGTTTCTGCCCATAACTTTCTTGGCAACTATTTCAAAGGACAATAGTCATTTAAAATTTAATATCTAGAATTTCGGAAAGTCCCAATTAGAACATTATCTTTTGCAGTATAATGAAATCAGTGTTGGAATAAAAACAGCCAGCTTTCACAGAGCTGTTTAGGTTTTAGGAAAGTTTCTTCAATGCTTTGTTCATGATACCAAACAGAATATTTTCATTATGAATTTTGAAGAACACTTTCACAGATTTGTTCCATATTATATTTCCAGCCCGTCTATAGGATGTGAGGTGATGGATGACACAGAGCAAACTCTATCTTCTATTCATACTGGCTTCATGAAGTGTACAAATAAGCATCTCTAAAACCCTGAGCTCCCTCTGACAGACCCAATGTATTGATGTAGTAGCCTGCCAGACATCTACAGCCATGCATAGCTTCTAGAACTCCTCATTAGGAAATAATGAGGAAACAGTCATAAATACATTCAATTGATTATGCATTACTACTGATGCTTGCATTTACTTTCAGTACTGGTTAGGCCTACTTTAGACATTTAATTAATAGTTTGGAGCACTTGCTGATGGAAACATTGAGTATATACCATCAAGACAGAAATAATTTATTTCCTTGCTTGATTTAGTGAAAATGTTAAATCCTTTTAAGGCTTGTTTACCACAGTCCTGGCATTGGAAGTTACTTTCAGTTTCAGCTCATGGCTTGTAGGATTTAGTTAAATAAGGCAGGTCCAAAACTGGAATTATTCCTGACAATCACTGCCAATTAGACCTTTCCTCTCCTCCACCCTTAATCACAGCTCTTTATGTTGGTTTCCTGTATCATTTGGAGCCTAAACAGAAAAGGTATAATAGAAATTAAAACGGAGATGTTTAACATTGAAACTTAGTCATACACATTATAGAAGGACAGAACAGCTGAACATGAGAGATGGTAACCACCTGGCTAAAGCAAGAGCAGGAAGCCACCACTGCTCCTGTGGAGAAGGACATGGGCAGAATCCACTGATGTGGTAACCTAAGAATGAGGGAAGGACAAGGGAGGACAAATAGAATGGTGGATCGTAAAACAACAAAGAAATGCCAAGTGGGTGTGGTTGTCATGGCAGTTTAGAAGAAAAATGAACAGG
>LZPO01065538.1:724534-749272 GCA_001675575.1 Neotoma lepida
TGTAGAAAACCTCTTGGAGTGAACAACAAGTTCAGGTTTCCTATCGAGAATGGATAGCCCTGGGTCCAGAAAATAATTTACTCTGAAACTTTGAAAGCCAATGTAAAATANATCACTNCCTGGTTACATGTTTAAAGCCATAGGATGCGAAGATTAGGGGTTTAGTGGCTGACCCTTGGTTCTGTGTAGACCAAGCTGATCTGGAATTTCNGATGATTCTCCTGCTTCTGGCAGGCTTACACTATCATGGCGAGCTTGGAACCAATTTTTAATGGAAATTANAGTGAAGATGAAATAAAGTTCATNTTATGNTCCATTCTTCACTTAATGCCAGGTTCCCATAAGTACATTTTGCAAGAAGTTATTCTTANTTGCTCAATCCTGTTTCTTAACAATAAGTTCTGAACATCATNAATCCTAATTAAGGTCCACATTGAACCATTTTACTTCCCACTCCAGGGAAAGCAAATATTTACAGACAGCTTTCTTAATGTCTCACAATGGGCCTTAGAATAAATTTTATTTCTGAAAGCCATACAGAGAGAAAGCTTGCACATTTATTTAACATGTTACATGTGACATTCAAACCTCCAGGAAGAAGTGAAGAATACACAAAGGCTGAGTGCTTTAGTAGTGGGAGGGGCACTGTTATCTTGATGCTCACTCTTACTCCTTGGATTATTCTCTACACTCAGTGCACCCTGTCATATGGTATGTTTTGTAAAATTTGTGTTAGACTTGTAAACACCANTTTATAGTAACTCTTGATGTTAGACTCACTCCATTCTCTAGTTACTATCATTTTTACTTTTGTATTTTGTTATAGATGATAATGGTCTACCTATCTATAGAATTTTCCCCCAAATATTTGAAAACATGGTATTATTTGTTATTTGTGGCTACTGAGATCTCTATTCCATGGCTTGTGTTCAGCTACTAATTGAACATCCCATTTCCTTGGATGTTGGCATCTTAGGAAGAAACAATCAAAACACCTCTTTAAATCTATTTGAACTCTTGTGTTGGGGTTCTTTTCAGTGTTTCACTAGACTTGCTGTGGCATATATATCATTTAGCATTACCAGTTTCATCAAATCATTTTCCCATCATGAGTCTTTGTTTGGTTAAGTGTATGACTTTTTAATTTTGCCTTTGTACACAGCTCCTTTTGAATGTCCAAATTTATTAGAAATATNCTTTTCCTAACTTTTTCTCCTGAGCTTTGAATAGTCTTTTTTACATTTCAATCATTGATGTTTTGCCTAGGAATCTATTTCTTCTTCCTGTTTTTATTTTTGTAATTTTATATAGTACATTTCGATCATATTTTCCTTCCCCCAAATCCTCCCAGATCTCTCCATCCTCCAGCTTCTGTACTTTATGTTCTTTCTCCTCTCTTCCAAAGCAAAGTGTCCCTTGGATCCTTTTTTGTATAATAGCTAGCTTTTTCCATTGTGATCATATCATGTATTTTATATATATTATCTATAATTTTTAAAACATTGTTTTTTGAATTAATATATGATCCATCCTAGAGACCATATATTATGTCATCTTGTTTCTGTTTCATGTTCTAATGAGATGAATTTATATTCTGAAAGTTTTTGGTAAAATATTCTGATAAAATATTTTATGTATGATGACAATAATATGTGTTCCATATTTCTCAAGGTCAAAGTTATCTAGACTGGAACAAGGGGCAGTCAATACAAAACACTTCTTCCTCTGGCCAATCATTTGGAATCTCTTGTTATATAATTTTTCAATTTCATTTGTACTGTATTTCAGGATGCTAATCTGAATAAACTTACTGAATAGCAGGCATGTGGTTTTTGGTTTTGATCTTTTTTGTGTGTAGGGATGGATCAAACCTATAAACTATAGACGTCAGTCTATAGTCTTCCATCTTGATAAAAATAATTTTTGAAACTTTTTGCCACTTTTTATTATATAGGAAACAGATTATGGGGCTAATATTGGAATTATGGAGACCAGAAAATAAACTATTTCAGATATATACATAAGTCATGAAAGAAGAAATAGAGTGAATTGGATAGGGACAAGATATATTTCAGGAGACAGTCAATAAAATTTGATGATAGATCTAATATAGGTGATAAGGAGAAGGAAAAACTCCATTTTTCTGCTGAGCCAAATGAATACCTCATTGAACCCCCGCTGTGTTTTCAAGAGGGAAAAAGCATGGTGAAAATGGTTGAATTAAGAGTTATGTCTTATGACCCACTGAGTTTAACTAGGAGAATCTGTGTGATCACGGACGGGTTTGGAACTATCCATTGGAACTTAGTGGGCTCAGGAATAGATGTATACTCCCCTTAAGAATCTTTCAGTAGCCTGTAGTTCAACAGAGAAAAATAAGTTCCCATGAATTCTCCCCATCTATAAAAGACATGCCAGTCTGGTGCAGGCTCAATGCAGGTAGGTGCAACTGCTATGAGTTCAAGATTGCAGTGCCTTCACCATATCCAGAGGGATTTGAGGGGAAAAGGTATAGTTTGTCAGGCAAAAATAATTACAATACCTTTTATACAGGTACGAAAATGTCAGAGAACAAATGTAATTAATAAAAAAGAATTGTGTTTTATGCTGAATGTATGTCTATCTACTACCTTCATTACTGTATGCTGAATTCCAGCTGGATATGTCAACCTGTGCAGATGAAGCAGTAATATTCAAGAAACTGAAAGAAATCAGCAAGCAACAGCATGTAGGATCATCATAGTTCTTGACATTCCCAAGAAATTTATTTCTTTGGCTTCAGGAATTGATGGTTCTTTTCAAAATATCTATCTCCATGTTGTCACATCATTATCAGGTGTTGTCTCCTAATAGTTCCTTGAACGAATGCACCAAAGGATAAGTCATCATTGCTGGGATAAAGTGGGCCTTACAAAGCACATGAGGAGTATACATGTCTAATTAAGAAAGCAGAATCAGGACTAGAGAGATTGCTCGATGGTTAAGAGCAACAACTGGTATTGTAAAGGACCCAGGCTAGGTTTCCAGCACCCACGTGGCAGCTCACAACCATCCATAACTCCAATCCAAGTGCATCTGATGCTCTTTTCTGACCTTTATGGGCCTCAGTCCTGTATGTGGAACACATACACAGGGAAGAAAAACATTCACATACATAAAATAAAATCTTTTATTTTTTTTTTTTACAAAAGAGGAAAAAAGATCAAATTGATGTGGAATTTCACCGTCCACAGGGACCACTTGGGAGAAGAGAAAACTAACGGCAAAAAAACTAAACAAGGAGGGAGAAATGTACTATGAAAGAAACTAAGTCATTTATAAATTTCGCAGAAAACCAGGGCTACTAGTGTGTTTATCTGTAGATTTTTCTGAGTATACTTTCATTAATAATAATCGTTTAACAGTCATCTAGTATGAATGAGTCACATCTTTAAATATATAAAATGAATTAATTCATGGTTGTTTGCAGAAAGCTGTGAACTGGTTGTTATAGGTCTATTTCGGCTGGGGAGGAAACAGACACATAGAGGTTCAGCAGTTCCTAAATTAGCCAAGATATTATATGGTGTATTTTGATTTTAGCTTGAGCAGTCATTTTCCAATATCTTTGTTAGTACAGTCCTACAATCTTGTCTTAAACACTATCTATATATATTAATATGATGTAATATAATGTGATCATAAGTGCATTATTTATTTCTCATAAGTAGAGTTTTCCCACAGGTGCTATAGTAATGTTAATATTCATTGGTTTTTTTTTTCATAAGCTCCATAGATTTTGTGGTTTGGAGAATAATTACAGTGGTGGGTCTATAATCTTAACACAACTATTCCACTCAATATATTCTTTTATTTTTCCATTTAATTTTATTTTTGTTTTGTTTTTTATAACTTTGTCCTTTAAAAATTGTTTCAGGGACAGTATTTACCAATCATTACAGAAACCACTTACCTACTTCTAAGCCTGTGATATTGAACATAACTTATTGATGAGACTTTCCATTTCAAAGCATTCATCTATATTTTCTCCTATGAGGAAAATACTATAAAATTATTTTGTTGCTGGATACATTAAGCTCCAGAAACTTGTATCTAACTGCTATAATAAAACTCCTGACATGTGTTCTAGGTTCAGAGCCTATTTACACCACAGAGAAAAAAAATGAAGTGTGTTAATTGACTAATCCATATATTATATTTCTTAATGATATGACCTTAAACTAGCTTAGCCATACATTAAAGATAATGTTTAGAAACTAACCTATTTTCTAACAAGGCCACCAGAAGTGTCTTGTTATCAAGGAATAAAGTATATCCGTAATTTACAGGAATTGGTGAAACAAACCAAAATTATCTTTTATGAAGTTTCATATAATGACTGGTTATTTTATAACCTCAAAATACTTAAAATTTATTTAAATTTTGTACTAACAAATGCTTTTTAAATCACTAATTTGAAAGTGCTTTGCCTTTTTGAAATGACTTTCTTTTTAAATCAAGGGAAGTATTTTTATTTTCACGACTAGGTCCCATCTGTCATTGTGCATATGGGCTTGCCCTTTTCCTTTTGCAAATGGTCTATTTTTCTTTCCTTTTAACAAATATGTTCAAAATCTTCATAGCAAATAAGGAAAAATATTTGCTCTTATTATTTGGCTGAGAAGTGGCCTGATCTTATGACTCTAAAAATTTCATTACTGAAAATGCCTGTCTTGTCAGGACTTATAAGTATACACTTGCAAAATAAAACCAAAACATTTTCTTTACTTCCACTATGAACAATACTTCAATTTAAGGTGGTATTAAGAGTATTAGTTCCTGTGTCACTAGTATATTTTTCTAATGTACTACCCAATAAAAGACAAAATTTCAGAACAAAATTCAGGCTCCAGGAATTGAATATGAAATACCTAACATACAATTTATATTCAACATTTGACATAAAAACAAAATGCAAATTATGCCACAAAGAAATGCTTCAGGGAAGATTTTTGAAAAAGGAAGGTGGAGAAGACAGGGATAATCATGGAAATGCAGTTACTTGAGTTATTGAAATGACTCAGTTTGGCAAGTTTCTAGTGTACTCCCAGGTTCCATCTGAGATAATTCAGTCCCCCCCAAAGATAGGTTGGGTGTTCCCTAGACAGAGGAAATATTGGACTATCTGAAAGAAATAAAACCCTTTCCTTGATCCATCCTTCATATTGAGGTTAATATCTCCCTGAAGGTTTTCTATCAGCTCTGAAGCTGAAATCATGAGCCTGGTGTGTATATCTTTGTAGGCCTGTGAGTGCGTGTGTGTGTGTGTGTGTGTGTGTGTGTGTGTGTGTGTGTGTGTGTGTATGCACACACATACAAAAAAAAACTACTCACATGTATGCAAACCACTAAAATAAAATTGAAATAATTACTTATCAGCTTCCAACTGAAATGTGCCAATCACGTCATTCTTATAGTGGAGAAAATTAATATATCCCATCAGGGCCACATGATATGAAATGCTGTGAAGTGACTGCATATAGAAAAGTAGGGAAATCCACTTTGATCTACATTTTTGATGTTTGATAATTGTGCCTATTATCAGGTCCTCTCTGCCCCTTTACTTTGACACGAGATCCATTATCAGTGACAGCATGAGTGTGAGTATGGGGCTTGATTTTAAAAACTACTTAAGATGAGATAATGGAAAGAAGCTTTTTGTCTGTTAATATTAATAGATTGGAAGAAAATTAAATTTCATCATACAGTGCCTCGCTTGCATTATTTCTCTTTCATGTAGAGCGTTGTCTAGTATCTTATGTACTTATTTTTAAAGAAATTGATCCATAGTGAAATGTTTTGTGCATAAAGGCTTTTGCTTTGCGGCTTTCTTTACATGACCAAGCATCGAGGGAAGAAATAAACAAATAATGGCCACAAAGAAGATAGGTCATGTTGTTCAGCTTTGCAACTTCAGAAAATATTATAATCAGAATGCATAGTCATATGTTGGTAGACTAAGACAAGAATCAGAATACAAACTCATATTTGATGAGAGCAAGCATATACAAACTCACATTTATATGAAATCATTGGTAAATTCATTAATTGGGATTTTTCAGTATTTATTTAGAACATGACAGGTTACCTAGAAGCAAGTCATTATGGCAATTAATATGTGCTAATGTAGCTGAACTTTTCTGCTTGCCTAAATTTTGCAAGGACTAATGCTAATTTAGAATTTTAATGTAGTTCTGCACACATTAACAAATTAGTATCCTCACAGTGGACACCTAAATAAAATGGCTGATTTAGTTATTCACTTATGCTTTATTTCTGTTATGGTCATTGCTTGTTATTTGGTTAGATACACACACACACACACACACACACACACACACACACACACGTAGAAATGATGAAATCATGAAAATCTTTTAGTTCAAATTAAATACTTTCTTATTTTTATTTATGAGTTTTAATTATTTACTGAAGGACATAGAAAAGTAAAATTACCTGTACTCAACCAAGTTACCTTGTGTTCAGTCCAATTCAAAAGCAATCGTGTTTGATGCTCCCCTTTCCCATTGACTTTTCTTTTTTTCTCAAGTAAGTGCTCACTACAGTTACTGGAGAAGGAGTATTCTTCATAGCTTTTGAGAATATGGTAGTGTATTTGGGAGTGGTTAATAAAACAGCTTTGTTTTAAAACTCTTTAACTATTTTACACATGTATCGTGAGTTTGGAGAATTTTGACTAACTCATTTTCTCTTTCTTCTTCTGGAACTCTTCTTTTCTCAAAAAGCCTACGCCAATGTCTCTCTTTTTTACCCACTGATATACTTAAAAATCACTCATAAGCATGAGTTGCACGTTATTTACCAGAACATTGGCAACATGCTAATTGTTGCATCACAGAGAAAAATCCCAGGTAGTCCCTAAGTACCCTTTAACTGCCCAGACTCCCAGCGAGGTGTGGGGCTTATTCAGTCCCTCCCCATGCATGATGAAATAGTGAAGGCCCCAGTCATGTGTAGATAGCTACAGCTTCAGTAGAAAAGGAAAGGATTCTGAAATAACTTGTCCAAAAAAAAAAACCCACTGGCTTTAACACAAGATTAGTAACTTGTTAAACCACAGTAATCAGCCACTGTAGCACCAAGCCTCCATTGACCTCTTGATCTGTTCAGTCTTTCAATTCTGCTTTGTAATATCTTAACATTCCTATTAATTCCTCTTAATCTTTCATATGAAAAGTTTGGTTTTCCAGAAACGATCAATTTGTGCATAGTGCTAGTTTAAGGATTTTACAAATGTTTGCGAAAATAATAACTTAAATGCTGACTTATTTAGTACCTCATTGAGGTTTACTTTAAGTCCTTTTCTATGCTATAAACATATATTGGTGTGGGTATGTATGTGGAGGCATAGTATGGAAAAAGTAGACTGTTTTGTAAAACAGCTTACTACAATTTGTGGGTTTTTTTTTTAGTTAAAATACAATGTGACAAAACACTAACTAATTGATTACACTTGATAGAGCAAATGTCTGATGACACAGTGGCAGAAACAAATTTTCATACATCTATTTGAATTCTATCGCAAATATCAACTCTTTATCAGTACCAAACAGGGTTAAGGTAGAGCACATAGCACATCTTTTTGTTCTTGTCTCAAAATAAATGCATACTTAATTATTATACTTTAAATTGAAAATTATTGTAATTTCTATTCTGCTTCCCTTGGAAAAGTTCAAGTATATTTATAGATGTATATTCTGTAACTTGGACCTGATATTCTTAAGAAAATGCAAGATTTGTATATATTTGCTACCTAAAACAAATACATTAAACATAAGTATGTATTATAAAATATTCCAAATATTCATTGACCATTCAAATCAATAGTAGGCACTGTTGAGCAAGCTTTGTTATTTACATTTAATCTGCAATACCACCATCTGAGATATTTATCACATAGAATGACAAAACAGATTAATTGTCTAGAAGACTGGTTGGGAACTCAGTGTCTCTCCGGAAATGTGCTATCCGGTGTTTTACTAAAGCATTACCCTGTCCTATCTGATACTTCATTCTGTTTTATTATAACATAAAGAGTTCATTGATGGCAAATGGTCTACCTTATCTTGAACTCATAAGACATTCATCAATTTATAATATGAAATATAGTTGACCTGTAAGCAACATAGCTTTAAACTATGAAATTATAGTTATGCTGAATTTTTTTAGAGATTTAAAATAACTAAAATAATTTGTAAAAAACTTTTAAGTGAACCACATATGCTAGAAATAGTGACAAAAAGGAAATGTTAGGTATGGCATTAACATACAAAAATGTACATAATATTTATTTTATCATATACTACCATAAAATGTACACAAATATAGAAAGCTAAAATTTTGTAAAGTTGAAGTAGATGCTCACAGACCATATTTGCAATCATTTAAAGTCCATAGAAGAGTAAACAAATGTAAAGGTGTTTTAAATTATGCATTTAAACTTGTGCATAATCTATAGCTTACTGTTTAATAATTCCATAGCTGCTTCCCATTGCTTTGCTTTGAACAAAAGTGTTGTAATTATCCATTTAAAATGCAGTATCAATCTTCTCCATGTGAACTGTTTGTATCTCCAATAAATGTTATATCTTAATATAAAGTGATCTCTTGGGCTTCTCATCTACTTTAACTATGTATAGTACCGATGGCATACAAAATCTGCCTTGACTGACTGCTTATATTATTGGGAAGCTACATGGGAAATCAAACGATAAACAGCAGTCTCCTTGACAAGGATAGATATGAGTACAAAGGTGCTAGTTGGAAGATTGAATTCTGATAACCTGATATGAGCTATGCCTGGCCCTATGTCAGACACATTAGTTCTTTAGTCAGGGGAATCCTTTTAACTAGACAAAATGAGGAACTACAATAATGGTAACATTTTTTCTGGCTCCTCTTTTCTGTGACCCATATTTTTAGGGTAGGGCATTCTTTCTTCAAACTTTTCAATTTAATCACATCTGGCTGTTTTTTCCTAAGATATGTCATTTTAGAATATTATGTAACATAGGTCCCTCGCACAGACTTTTATTGTATTGTCTTTAATTTCATTCTGAATCAATGGCCTTTACTTTTTAAAATTTAAATGCTGTTTGAGAATTTCATACGTAAGTACTGTATTTATATCATTTCAGTCCCTCCATCCCCCCACCTCTAACTCCTCCCATGACCTTTACTTTGTATCTGCAAGTGTTTATTTTCAGTTCCATATTGCTTCTAAAGTCTAGTCTTCAAACTATTACCCTATCCCAAACCTTCTAAATAGGCCAAAGAACATAAATGTAGATTGCGATGTAAATAAGACTCTTCTGATGGTAAGTTACCAAAAACATAGGGAACCAAATTTATTCTAAAGATCTAGCAAGAGGCTGGAGAGATGGTTCCACAGTGAAAAGACTGTACTGCTCTTGCAAAGACAGGTTCAGTTCCTAGCACACATAAGGCAGCTCAAAATCTGCTTCTAGGGGATCTGGCACCTTCTGCTGCTCCCTGTGTGTACTGCAGTCACATGTAAAAACATAAACAGAACTAAAGAGAAAACAAATTTTAAGAAGAACTAAGGAACTGGAAAAAACTCAGTAATTCCCACCGTCTCAATTACTCTGTGTATTTCTTTGTGTATGTTTGTCTATTTACCCCATAGATGAGCTGTTTGATTCTCACTCTGCGTGACCAGAAAGAGCGACACTTCTGATTTTGCACAGGCATGCCATTTAATTTTAAAGCATGACTCAGTCTGACTATGTCTTGACCCTGATTCTCAAATCCCAAAAAAGATCATTTTAGTAGTAATGTTTTGATTAAGAACCAGTAATGTTTTGATTAAGAACCTAATGCCATGATTTTTGCGTCTCAGAATAGGAAAGGAATAATTATGTAGCTACCATAGAAGCTTTAACTCTGTGGGTGGTAGGCGATCATCAGGAAAAGGAGAAAATAGACTTAGCCAAACTGCCTGAAGTGAGATGCCCTTGATTTGGATCTCCTTGATGTTTTATTACAATCATCGTGATTTTCATTTTAGAGATTCCACTAGTCATGTTTAATGCCATTTCTCTACTAAGATGTCCTTTCTTCTCATATAACATAAGTATATTTTACTTCATATCAATGCACATATTTATAGTCGGCTTTAAAGTCCTAGTTTGCTAATTCTAATATCTGGGGTATTGTTGGATTTATCTCTATAGATTGTCCTTTTCCCTTTACAGTGAATCATAATTTTCTCAATTTTTGTATGCTGGATAATTTAGGATTATATTTGGGACACTAATTGGTTTTTCTGAAGACTCTAGAGTCTATTTTACTATTGTATACAATTCTGCTTTTTTTTTCTTTTGGTTTAGAAAATGGATAAATTTTTTTTTTACTTGAATGTCAGACTTTGGCTCAAATCTTCATTTTGTTTTTTCATTCTCAGACAGAGATTTGGAATGAATCATACACAATACAGGAGGTGTATCTTCTCTATTGGTATACTTTTGAGGATAAATCCCAGTGTTCTCTTGGCTACAGTTGCCTAAACCCTGTCCCATGATTGAGCTAGAGATACTAAAGATACTATATTTTTCCGTCAGTATATTTGCCACCATGATGAATCTCTGACTGCATTATACATCATGTTTGAAAAAGAACTATATACTGGAAACTCACCCTTTCTTGCCCTCGTACAAGTGTTGATTCCTCACCAAAATCTACTAGTTTTGTTCATTCTCAAGTGCCTATGGGTCATTGTTGTTGAGTTTTTTCTTGAGATTATTATCTACAGATGGATACAACATGGTAGAATGCAATTACACCCTTCTCATCACTTGGACTTTTCCCATTATTCTTTATAAGCTTCTCAAGAAATTAATCCAATATATAGTCATTGTAAAATTAATATAACTCAAATACCTACTGTGTATAGAATGGTTTACAAGCTCTAAGCCTGTCTTTAGCAATTTATCTATAAAAACTTGTTCATGGAACCAAATAACACCTGTAAAGTGCTATTAAAAGTTCTGTTTCTATCAGTCTTATACTCCCTGAGACATGTGTTACTTCTGACATTTCTTAGGAAATGATAATTTTGCTACATATGCACTTTCTGCATTTTCTATACTTGTATTTCCAAGTCACTTTGAATATTTAATTAATTGCAATAAATTTGTAATTACAACCACTTCATTTCTCACACATATGCAAGCTTTAACAGACTAGGGTCTTCCATATAAAAAATTAAATAATAATTTTTTATGAATAGATTTTTACATTTAAGGTAGATTTGCCTAATCAGTTTTATTTACCTTCTCTTCGAAAGTTTAGACTAATTGTTTTGGATTAAAAGACAATGAAGTGCAATTCTTTTCTCCTGAGTAGAGACAATCTAGTTTAAAAACAGATATATGGACAGCTGAACTATGGTTTTCTTTAGAGATACAATTAATTCCATGATGTTACAATATGTTTGCTTGACAAGATAAGAATTTTATAAGGAGAATTAGCAAAATTGTTGTAGGAATGATATAAATTTCTCCATGAATGGTGAAAAAAATATGAAACAAATATTGTCATTATAGGATGACAATACAACATGAATGTTGACATGAAATTTTTCTTTTTGCTAATATCAACTAGTGCATTGAGGTTGAAGCATTAAGACATGGCTTACACGGATGTGAAAGATTGAATGAGGCTAAAATGAGTCACATTTAGATAGTACCTAGGCTTGTTTTTTTGTTTTTTGTTTTTAGTTTTTTTCGAGACAAGTTTTCTCTGTGTAGCTTTGGCGGTGCCTTTCCTGGAACTCACTTGGTAGCCCAGGCTGGCCTCGAACTCACAGAGATCCGCCTGCCTCTGCCTCCTGAGTGCTGGGATTAAAGGGATTAAAGTGTGCCACCACTGCCCAGCTTGTACATAGGCTTATGTGTGTCATTTTAAGGAAATTGCTTAGAATATGATAGTCAGTGGGCGAAGAATTTCAATTGTAGCAACAGCATGATGCATTAGTTATAATTCTACATTCTATTACAGGATAACCTAAAAATGTTTAGAGGCTCAAAAAATAGTGGTTCATTTTCATTCATCTAAATCCCACTTAAAATTTTCTGATTAGTGAGCAGTTCTCTGGGGATTAACTCAGAGTAGACACTTCTTTCCATCCTAATCCCTTCACTGCCTTCAATATGAGGCATGAGATGTCACCATGTTTATTTGCATTAAAGCAGATGAAGTGAGAGAAGCAAAGAAAATCATGAATGGAAATTTTATCAGACCCAGAAGTAGTACTAAATTCTTCTACTTTGGCATCAGACATATGCCTTCATCTTTCCATGAGAGAGTGATAGACACTGGATATGTTTCATAGAATAAATGGAAAACAGCTTAGTGAAGAGCTGTGTAGTTTCTGCCATGGATTGTCAGATTTAGTTGCTAGATAACACATTCTAGTTATAGTGTTGACGATGAAGTGGACAGAAGTGGCTAAGGGTGGGATAAATTATTGATAAAATTTTAACAGTTTAACTGAGAGATAATGAAGTCTTGATGTATAAGATATTTGAGTGGTAATGCAAAGATACCTCTCAGTAATAGGATCTGGTGACTGAGTTTAGAGATGAAAAGGTGGCCAAAATGAACAATAGTGATTTGCCTAGTCCATAGACTAATAATGCTTTAGTGTTTAATATACCACAGGTCTGTATTGGGAACTGCAGAACTGAGAATATACCTCATTACACTGAAGTGCTTGCCTGGCAAGTAAAACACCCTGAATTTTGATCCCTTTCACACATAAAAGGAGAGGCAAGAAGAAAGTGAAAAGGAGACAAAGAGGGTGGCAGAGGGGGAAGTAAAGGAAAGAGTGAGGGAGGGAGAAAGAGAAGGAGGGAGAAGGGTAGAAATAATGTTTACCTTCAAAATGTTTGTTGTGAGAGAATACATATATAGGACAGCTTGAGTGCATAGGTTGTGCGTGTGTGTGTGTGTGTATGCATGTGTGTGTGCATGTGTGTGTGCATGTGTGTGTGCATGTGTGTGTGTGAATGTGTGTGTGTGCATGTGTGCAAATTAAAAAAAGCAAACAAGAAAATATAAGAGAATTTCTAGATTAAAAAGAGCAGGGGTGTACCAGCTCTAATATTCTTGAACCATAAAGCACACAATTCTTCTGCTTCTTCCTGTTTTCTATTGTTTTGAAATGTCAGGATGAGTTAACCTAGGTATTAAATTCAATAGAAAAAAAGCCACATTTTCAAATAAGAGAATCAAGCAAAGAATGATGGAAATAAATAAAAGAGTGGCAAGAAGAAAATTTTACTTTTAAAGTTCAACAGTTATGAGACAATTCATTTTTAATATGCTATGAATTTTCTGCTTTTCCAATGAGATGGAATAATGGAAAGACAAAATAAAGCATTTTATATATGGAAATTGGTTTAAATAATAAAACATATCTATGATCAAAAAGTATAAATAAAGGCAACACACAATAAATCCTGAATGATAAAGAGATTTAGGAGGGGGACACTTATCAGGACTGTATAGGCTATTTAAGCATAGGCTGAAGTTTGGATTTCATTCCTTCATTTGACAAATATATATTAAGGTTATATAGTATGGTAAATAACTAATACCTGGCCCACAAAAATGTTCAACTATCTTTTTTAAATTTAGTTTTATTTATTTTATGAAGCAAATAAAATACCCATTACTTTGGAAAGACTTATTGGGAATCAGTAAAATGGTCTAGTCAGGCTCTCATAAAGGTAAACAAATAATGAGATGATATGATAGAGTGGTCTGGTATAGTGGGGACAAAGCAAAAGATGTTCAGAAGTCACAAAGCAAGGAATATTGATGACAGGAGAGACCTGTGAGATTGTCATGGAATAAGAATACAAGTACCCACATATCTAAAGGTGGAAGGTGATATCTAAAAGTTCTTTCCAATGGAGAGGCAAAGAGTAAGA
The DNA here is from genome assembly GCA_001675575.1 of Neotoma lepida. Lineage (NCBI taxonomy): Eukaryota > Metazoa > Chordata > Mammalia > Rodentia > Cricetidae > Neotoma > Neotoma lepida. The sequence goes on from LZPO01065538.1 coordinate 738,550, forward strand.
AATGGTAAGAGAGAATAGCTAAGGTCATCTTAGTACCTGGACCTACATGTATAGTACTTAGCCCTTTAACGCCCTTTAAAGATGCTCAGAAAATATCCAGTCTGTGCATGTCTTCCCACAGTCCTTGGTAATGTGTCCAGTGTACTTCTCTCCAGCTTCAGGCGACGGACTAATTAACAGAGGTGGTAAAATAATGATTTTTCCATCAGTAATTGAAGGCTCTGTTTGTCCCTGTTGATGACCTCACTTTGCATTCCCCAAGGCTACAGAGTCATTTGCAGATGTGTGTGGTTGCTTTACATCACAGTTACAAACCACTGCTCATAGAAGTCATCTAAGTTCTGTTCAAAGTGAGATGCTTAACTGGAGTATAGTATCACAATACCATCCTGACTTCAAATTCAGATGGAGGCAACAAATGAAGTTTTATGTGATGTGAATCACCAACAGCTTGAATTTCTCTTACTGTAGCAGAGCGATATTTCTTAGAACCTTACAACCATATTTTCTTGGTAAAATTTACTCTTTGAAGTGTATAGGCACACATTGGTCCTTGGAGGGTAATAATTTAAACCTGCAACATTTCCAAACAAGATAATAATTTAATAAATGAGTGCTTGGGCAATGAGTGTGAAAATGCAATCTTATTGGCACTACTGTACCTCACCTCATCTGTATGTTTATGTACAAATTAAGTACCTATTATAACTCAGACCTTGTTGTCTAATTTTCCATGAGCTCATTTCTGAATCCACACTATTCAGGATAACACACTTTTAAAATGGAAGATAATCTAGAGCTTCTTTTGTGCTTTTGTGCTAATAATTATCTTACATCAAAATAAAAGTAGGGCAGGATAGATATTTGAGGTCAGGCAAACTTAAGTTCATTTTACAGGTTTGCCACTTCCTAACAGTATGGTCAGGTGGCTTCATAGCACAATGGTTTTCTAACAGTGTAGCCTTAAACCAGTCACTGAAGTCTCTGTGCCTTGATAATTTCCTCTGTAAAATGGGAGTGGTATCAGCTATCCCTCTGTAGTATATCTGTGAGAATCAGAGGTTATATTGTGGATTTATCAAGTGTGAGATGTTTAAAGATGTGGAACTCATATCACTAACAGTGTCTGCATCTCTCAAGTAAGTCACTTCCAATTGAAACTGTTCTGTATATATATGTGTATATATATATATATATATATATATGTGTGTGTATGTATGTATATACATATGTGTATATATGTATATATGTATATATATATGTGTGTATGTGTATATAGATAGATAGATAGATAGATTTACATGCCAAAACATGAGATATTTCTTGTGCTACTCAGAATACAATTTGAAATTACACAAATTCTTTATTTCAAGAACTTTCTCTTTAATATTTCCAGACCCCTGCTAACCATCATACTGAAAACGTGAAAAATGGAAACAAACATAAGGGAGATCTACAATAATGTTTTTTTAATTTCCACTCTTTTCACCATACTATTATGTTAGACTCCAAAGTACATAAGAGAATGAAACTTACAATGATATAGCAAGGCCTCTAGTCCCATCCCATTCTCTAAAACATAAACCTGACAGATAATTTGAGAATCATTCCCTCACTGACATCCATTTTAAAGTATTAGGGAAACTGAGACTATGATTAGATTAGGGAAGCACTATATAGCTTCTCTTATATCCTTAAATGACCCAAATGCGTATTGTATAAGTGTAATTTTAATAAAAGCACTACAGAGGCAGGGAGTGCAGCTCAAAGATAAAACATCTGCCTAGTATGTTCAGCACCCTGGTTACAATCCTTACTACTTCCAAACAAAAGTTTTGCAGGAAAGACACATGAAAAAAATTGTATGCAATGAGTACTGACCTACAATTTACAAAAGAAACATATGAGAAATTGATTTTCTTTGAATAATATAAACTTTTTATGGTTTCTTCAATTTCCAGCAGTCTTCCTAAGGAAATGAGCTATAACCTGTGCTTACAACTGTTGAATGATAAGTTGTTCTCAAAATACTTCATGGCAATCCATCAGAAAATTACTATAAAATACTGGTTGTTAGAATAAGACTGTGTGCAGTCATTTTCCAGAAATTTATTTTAATCTGTCAACTTTCAGTCTCTGATGTGAATGGAACACTCACATACAGTGTACGAACTCCATCCATTACATCAGAACCCTGCAACTGCCCATAGTTTTAAAGGGAGATGACTTGTCTGAGTAACTATAATTGGCAGCTATTTAAATATATAATTGTTTCTTAAAAGGTTGTATAGATACAATAGAACATGTGTTTTAAAAAAAGCAGTAAATCAATTAGAGATTGATGAATTTCAAGGGTTATTTTACATATAGGTAAATAAGATAGCAGAATTTCAACACTCAATAAAATTATGATCATATTAGATGCTATTAATTAATTTAAATGCAAAATGTATATAAATTATTTTCTTCAAGCTGAACTGATTTACTCTCATCGACAGATGGAACTTCTCCTACCCTTTTTCTGGCTTAAAACTTATTGAAAATGCATTGCATTCCCCTGACTCCTAAAATGAAGGAATTAAGTATACTAAAAATAAAACAATATAATGTTCATTTATTCCAGTCTTCAAATGAAATTTTGTTTTAAAAGTTCCACTTAAATAACCATTTAGTTAAGTAGTCCTGATAGTAAGCTATGTGTTAGGAAAACCCCTGGGTCATGAAAAACAGTCAAGTCCAGCACAAATGAATGAGATAGTGGCTATATGACCCACAAAAAAATAAAGCATTTATTATCCACTTGAGAATTTAGCAAACCCATGTTAATCAAATTTTTCTCACATGGAAAATGAAGTGTTATATAGTTTGTGTGAATGACTTCATAAATACAGAGAATGCAACCCCATGTTTCACTCTTAATGTTATATCTAGAAAGATATTGGAAATAAATAGAATATTTCCCTTATGCTATGTTCATACCTCAAGAAAATAGAATATACAAAAGTTGGCTAAAAACTGAATTTAAATTAAATGAAACAAAGTAAGGGACCCTTTTATCAGAGATGTTAAAAGCTGAATAGTGATTTTTACAAAATTCTTCAGTCAAAAAAACCAATGATATGGTGAGCACCAATAACTTACTAAGATACCTGTCCTGAAAAACAATTTAGAATTATAAGGACAAGGAGTTGCCAGAGAAAGGAATCCTAACCTTCCAACTGAGATTGTTTAATGGAACTAAATGGAGCAAGAAGTTACACAAAGAACCACTCGGTGACATTTTTAAAAAGGGAAAAGAACAGTAGGGAATGAGGACATGAGGGAGAAGTGTGAGGATTAATAAATATATATAAATCTTATATGAGATAAAAACAAAACCAAACAACTAAACAAAACCCCCACCAGCCCTCATTTCTGATCTCCAGCCATCCCACAAAAGGGACTATTGTGATAGAATTTGAAGCTAGTAAGAAAGTTTTGGTTTGCTAAAGCTCATTGTCCACGAGACTGAAAGAAATGGGATAAAGAGGAATGATTTATTCACACTGGTGAATAAAACACTGATTTTCTACTTTATACAGGCTATTGAATAGCTTTTATCATATAGATGGAAATCTATAGTCATTGTAGTTATAGCCCCATTGTAAGTAATTGATCTGTAGTACCCAGTTGCTTTATGGTTTTTATATTTATTTTGGTCTGTGTCATTTCACATCATCATTAAAAAAAAGAGCCAAGATAGGATAAAATGAACAAAATTTGGAGGGAGTGGTCCTTGAAGGATAATGGAGAGAATAGTAGAAAACAGCAAGAACCTTCAGAACACAGTGTAGAATCTGTTACTTGTGGAAAAGGAGAAAGACAGAGTAAAACCACTCCAAACTGCAGTGAAGATCCAGAAAAGTTTTCAACAGATTGGTAGAAAATGCTAGAGTAAAACTTGCCTGTATTAATACCCTAATCATACTCAGTCATTGGCTTGAAATAACATCTAGGAAGTGGGAACTCAACATACACATTGTTGACTTCAGAAGGTTGAGAACCAGGTTTCCTGTCAATGAGGCCTTTATAGTGGAATGGAATGGTCTGTTTTTCTGCTATTGACCTTAGCCATGTTGATAGATGTAAGATGGAATCTCATAGTAGTTTTCATTTGTATTTCCTTGATGGCCCAGGATGTTAAACATTTCTTAAAGTGTTTCTCAGCCATTTGAGATTCCTTTATTGGGAATTCTCTGTTTAGATTGGTACCCCATTTTTAATTGGATTATTTGTCTTTTGATATTTAATATTTGGAGTTCTTTATGTATTTTGGAGATCAGCCCTCTGTCGGATGTGTGATTGGTGAAGATCTTTTCCCATTCTGTAGGCTGCTGTTTTCTCCTGTTGATGGTGTCCTTTGCCTTACAGAAGCTTTTTAGTTTCATGAGGTCCCATTTATTAACTGTTGATCTTTGTCCCTGTGTTATAGGCATTCTGTTCCGAAAGTTGTCTTCTGTGCCAATGCGTTCAAGACTTTTCCCCACTTTCTCTTCTATCAGGTTTAGTGTATCTTGGTTTATGTTGAGATATTTGATATACTTGGACTTGAGTTTTGTGCAAGGTATTAAATATGGATCTATTTTCATTCTTCTACATGAGACATCCAGTTTGACCAGCACCAAATTTTTGAAGATGCTTTCTTTTTTCCAGTGTGTATTTCTGGCTTCTTTATCAAAAATCAGGTGTCTATTGGTGTGTGGATTTATGTCTTGGTCTTCAATTCTATTCCATTAATCAATATGTCTGTCTTTATGTCAATACCATGTGCTTTTCATTACTATAGCTCTGTAGTATAACTTAAAATCAGGGATAGTGAGACCTCCAAACAGTTCTTTTATTGTTCAGGATTGTTTTCACTATTCTGGTTTTTTTCTTTTTCCATATGAAATTGAGAATTGTCCTTTCAAGGTCTGTAAAGAATTGCATTGGAATTTTGATAGGGATTGTGTTAACTCTGTAAATTGCTTTTGGTAGGATGGCCGTTTTTACTATGTTACCTGAGAACAGGGAATCTTTCCATCTTCTAATATCATCTTCAATTTCTTTCTTCAAAGACTTGAAGTTTTTATCATACAAGTTTTTCACTAGCTTGGTTAGGGTTACCTCCAAGGATGTTTTATATTATTTCAGACTACTATGAAACGTGTAGCTTTCATGATTTCTTCCTCAGTCTGTCTGTAGGAGGGCTTCTGAATATTTAATTAACTTTGTACCGAGAATCCAAGAACACATCAAGAAGCTCATCCACCATGATCAAGTAAGCTCTATCCCAGAGAATCAGATATGGTTCAACATATGAAAATCAATAAATGTAATCCACCAAATCAATAAACTAAAAGAAAAAACACATGGTCATCTCATTAGAAGCCAAAAAGCATTCAATAAAACCCAATACTCCTTCATCATAAAACTACTGGAAAGACTAGGAATACAAGGTACATACCTAAACACAATAAAGGCAATGTACAGCAAGCCGACAGCCAACATCAAATTAAATGGAGAGAAACTCAAAGCAATTCCACTAAAATCAGGAACATAACAGGGTTGTCCACTCTCCCCATATTTATTCAATACAGTACTTGAAGTTCTAGCTAGAGCAATAAGACAACAAAAGCAGATCAAGGGGATCCAAATTGGAAAGGAAGAAGTCAAAGAGAAGTAAAAGTACCATTATTTGCAGATGATATGATAGTATACATAAATGATCCTAAAAATTCTCCTAGGAAACTCCATTGCATTTTACATTTTGATACTATATTATTTTTAGAATTTCTATTAATTCTTTTAAATATAATGCTATGTTCGTATGTTTTCCATTATTTCTTTTGCTATTTTAAATATATGCATTTTATAAATTCTATACAAATATGTTATCTGAAATTCTAGAAATTTATTTTGTAGCTCCTTTATTCTTTTATTTAAGTGGATTTTCTCATCTAATTTTCGACTGCAGGTGGTGATCTCATTTGCGTTTGTCTCAGCCTGGATGTCTTAACTTTTATATTAATCTCTCATTTGACAGTAGTTAGAATATACATATAGGACAGACTCAGTTCTAAATTTGTCTATAATATATGGTCATGTTTATAAATACTCAAGAATATTTTTAATTATTTTCACATAAAGCCAAGGTCACAGCAGACAATCTTCTTTGTCATTCCCTTGTGCAAATGAGGATAATTTCTAGAGTACCCTTTTGAGTGTAGTATAATAAGGGTCCAGATACCTGGACAACATATACCCAACTGCAATACCAAGCCTTTTAAAGACTTCATATCTATTCTTTTATGAATCTTAAAACTCATGTATTTCACTCAGTCCTAGCAAGAGAGCTGCATAGATAGAGAGCATAGATACAAGATCACACAACTCTAGTTTTCAATTCCTACCATTGTGGGTATGACTCTTTAGCTTGTTTGGTTTTGGTTTTGTCTTTTTACTTCTTATACCACTGTTCTCCATATTATGTGTTATTAATCCAGCTTTTCTAGGTGTTTTGAAGTATGGTATGAAAGTTGGATTTTGTGGAGTTTTTGCTGTTGATATGTTTCATTTTGGTTTGCTTTGGTTTTGGCTTTCTGGTATAACATTATTCACAGAAATTAAATGCCTAATTTTTACTTTATGCAACCTCCATGTATCTTGATTTTAAAATAACAAACTTTATCTTTATAGCATAAGAAATCATGATGTTAGAAAAAACCCTGATGCATCTAACTTCAGAAAGAATTACATTGATTCCAGGGCAACCAGAAGAGGTCAGGGACATGCTAGGCAAGGGTACTAGAAAATGATTCAATGGCACTTACTATGATTTCACTGAAAGAGGATCAAAGATCTTGTTTGAGAGAGCACTAGAAAGACATATTGCTCTGTGTTTACTGTAGGTCATTGCCTGTTTCAAGGAAATTGCTCTAAATGCTCTCTGTTTCCTATCATTTACTAAGAACAGTAAGGAAATAATCCCATGGTGACCCACTTGGATAGTTGTGTACGTTGTAAAGTTTTATTTCATCAATAAAGACTTACTTTTCTTAAGAAGGTTTAAGTTCCTGAGTCCTATAAAAACTGGATACAAGAAGCCAACTGCTAGCTTATTACCACAGATATAAGGTCCCACATTGTGACAAATACCATGCAAACCTGGGTCAATCATTCATGAAAAAATTTTAAGGGTTAATATTTATAAAAACGATAAAGAATTGGTATGTGCCCTTTAATAATCAGCCCCTTTATAATCAGTTTTATTATGAAAATTTATTTTTCCTTTAAAGTATGTTTTAATATTTCTTTATCTTTCCTATTAACTTAATTTTGAATTATTATCTACCAAGTATGCATTCAAAATTGGAGATTGGATTTGTAAAATTTTACCCTTTTATAGGGCACTTAAATGATGGATTTCTAGGTAATTTAACATAACAAAGTCTCATATCTTAAAACATATCATCATTTTAGCAGAGCTAAAGTGAAAAGTGCTCTGAACTATCACATGGAAATGACACTATGAAGAAAGTAAGGAATTCATTTTACCTTTTTAAGAGAATCAACTATTTTATTACCAGAAAGCAATAATGATGTACTTTTTATAATTATTATATATCTTTAAATCAGTGAGTATACAGACTTCTGTAGAACATTAGCATAGTAGTGCCATTCATGTACTGTCCTTGCAAATAACTATAAAATATATGTTAAATGTTATTTGCATTTAATAATTAGTATAATTTACTCCTTCCAAATTAACCTGAAATTAATAGGGTATTAAAATATTTTAAAGATTTTATTAAATATAAATTCTTTCTGTGCTGATGGAAAGTACAATTTCCTTTTCTTAAGCTATTTTTGAGAAACTGTTACATTTTTTATGATTCACATATTTGTATTTCATCTTACTTACACTTGCAATTCGAGCTGTTCATGTCTTTTCTCCATTTAAAGCAATTCTTTGCTCTACTCATTGAGAATGTGTGGTCAGAGACAAGAGAGGAGTAGATAATATTCAATCTGAACAACATTCCCACACATAATTGAAGGCACTCGCTGCATTCTAAACTGACATTTAAGGATTGCCCTGGACTAATTTATCCTTCCCTCTCCAGCCTGCATATTTCTTCTGTGCATAATTCCTTCTTGAAGTTAATGGGAATTTGGCATGTGACATGAGTACGTGTTTCATGAAATGGGAATCTGGGATCCATCATTTAATAAAGAATCTGCTTTTTTCCTTAATTGGTCTGTCTTCCTAATGTCTTTCATTATACTGTAGCAGCGTAGGCAGGCTTTCCATCCTAATGTGAAATGGAACTGTTTTAAAATGCAGGTTATATATGGGTTACCATGAACAGAAAGCAGGTGCATGATCTATTGGACTGAAGATGGATTTTGAAATCTTATACTTTTGAATAGAAAGTAAAAGTAAAATATTCTATGTGCATGCTGCATTGCAAACGTTCTAAGAATAACACACAATATCACTTGTCCATACTAGTGAACTCTGGGAAACACCTTGCTTAGGCAATGAGCTTTAAATCTGAAGGAAAGTACATTTTTTTCCCATTCTTCCTGAGGGCTGTGCATACTGTGCTGGAGTTTACCTTTCAGCTTGGTGTCATTAATATCAGCATTTCTGTTTTGCAAATAAGAACTTCCATTTATATGTAGGGTGAAATTATATTATATTAGTATCTAAACCATTTTCAAGTAGTTGTTGATTATGTCACAACACATTGAATAAATAAGCTATAGTGTCAATGCAAAACACTGCTATGCAGATTAAAAGAAAAAAAATGACAAGATGTCTGTGTATTTATGTAGAAGAATCTCAACATGCACCAATTGAAAAAAGTGAGGATGCAAAATGTATATGTAATGTATTATGATATATATATATATCAACAATTTTAAAAAGAGGTCATGCATTTAAGGAAATATTAGGGGTACATGGAAGGATTTAGAGGGAGGAAAAGGGAGGGGGAACGATGTAATGATATTATAGTCTCAAAAAATAAGGAAATCATTTAAATAAAATATTCTAATGTTTGTAGTTGGATGAAAATTGACTGGAATTATTAATAGAAAATATGGAATAGAGTTGATTCCCTAGAAGGGGAAGAATTGGATAGATAGAAAGAAAAGAAAAAAATGAAGCTTCGCAGTGCACCTCTCTACCCACAATAGTTTTTGACAATCATTGACTTAATACACAGAGATTATTTACTTATTGACTTTTCCTAACCTGGGCTTTTTAGTCACACTTTCACTAGTTAGATATATGAGACCTTGTATAAGTCACCATACCTATCTGGATTTTAATAGTTGCAACTTATAAAAATTAAAGTAAGTGGTTTCAAACACACTTCTTTGTTCTTGCATCTTGTGAGATAGAAAATGTATGACAGTATAGTATGGTATATATAGAACAGTATATATGGAACAATGTCTTAGGGAATAAGATTGTGGGTGACTGACAATAATAATTGTGCCTGCTGTAGGATTTATGTATTTTGCTTGTTTATTCCCTGAAATTATAGTTAAACTAGGCAAACAGATATGTATTAGATATAATTTACCTTTTCAAAATCCAATTTGACCACCATGCTAAAAAGAATTTCTATGTTTTGACCTCAGGCTAAAACTTTCCACAAATATGTGCTGAAATATCCTAAGTATAGTAACAGCAGATGAACTCAAAACATTGACTTTTAACTGCTAATCAGCATTTTGATAAGCTTCTGAGTCTTTATTAAATATGTGTTCCTGTTTGATATCCATTCTGTTTAGGCTTCAATTATTTAATTACAGGTCTTGATATGAAACTAATCATGCACATATCCATACGAAGCTTGCATACTGACAGGATAAAATCATTAAACAGTCATTACTGTAAACTGACGTTGGCCTCAAATTTTTGCAGTTAACGGGGGAGTTGATGCTTGATGAACAATCCAATTAAAATTGGCAACAAAAGACCTAAAATGTCAGCCAAATTGCTTTTTAATAGTCAATGCAGCCGTCACAAAACATAAACATTAAAGTCCCCATAGAAGCATAAAGCTTCATGGTGAAACAATTCTAGAAAATGAATAATAATTACAGCATCTTGAGGATTCTTTTAATAGATGTGCACTCATTAAAATTATTTTGTTGGTTAGAATCAGATGACAAAGTTTGTTTCTCTGAATATTTCCTTATATTTGTTATAATAATGGTTTGGTTTAGAGAGGTGTGGTTTCTATTATTAACCAAAGAAATAATTTTCAAAGAGTTTTAAAATCGTTAAAGTTTTGACAAAAGGGAATACAAAAAATATACATTGTGACACGCTGCACCTTAAAATAATAATGAATCATCTATTGCACTGACTTTTTTCCTTCTATTGAAAATGTTTTTTTCTCATAAAATATATACTGATTATGGTTTCCCATCCCTCTACAACTTCCCAGTTCCTCCCCACATCCCCTGCCATCCGGATCCACATCCTTCATGTCATTTATTGGAAAACAAACAGGCTTGTAAGGAATAATAATAACATAAAACATAACAAGATAAAACACAAACACGTTGGAAAAAGCAAAACCAACAAATGTAAGGAAAGGAGCTCAAGAAAAGGCACAAGAATCATATATAACCACAGAGACCCACTCATTCACACACAAAAGTCTCCCATAAAAACACAAAA
>LZPO01065538.1:752719-763193 GCA_001675575.1 Neotoma lepida
TATATATATATAGATATATATATATATATAGATATATATATATATATATACATCTCCACAACACTATATACACTGCTTTTGCTTTGGTGCTCTTATGACCTACCCTTCTTAGCAATGTCACTTCATCTGTAATGCTTTATTCCACTATATATATTCACATCACAACAATTAAATAAAGAGGCCATGAATTTGAAAGGTAGCAAGTAGGGGTACTTGGGAGGGTTGGAGGGAGGAAAGATAAGGAGAAATGATGTAATTATATTAATAATGTCAACATAAAATAATAAAAATAAAAAGGTATTTAAAGAAACTCCCAACATAATGATTACTTAACTAAGGATAGGCAAAATAAATAATATTCATTATCCATAATTATTTTAAAGTTAAAACCAATAACATGTAAAATTTACCATGATAAACAACTTTTGAATAAATTAGTCATTTGAACAGGTTGTAGATCAATGATTTCCATTTATTTGTCTCACTATATTCCACATTTAGAAATAGATTTTAAATCACACTATACAAAACTGAAACCAAAGTTTCATGGAACAATTAATTCCTTTACTGATTGTGATGCTTTAAATATATTCTATTATTTTTCATTTAAAAAAATGTTGGCTTCATAACACATCAATTGACCATAACTAGACTCCTGGAAACATTAGAAATGGAAAGGTTGAGGGCAAAGAGTAGACACAAAATCAAAAGAATACTGGTTTAGAAGCTGCACAATGGAGCTGTGTGTGGTGGCGCACACCTCTAATATCAGCACTTAGGAGGCAGAGGCAGGCAGATCTCTGTGAGTTCAAGGCCAGCTTGGTCTACATAGTGAATTCCAGGACAGCCAAGGCTATGTAAAGAGACTCTGTCTCAAAATCCTCGGTGGGGAAATAAGGACTTTGGACCTTTTCCTGCATTCTTTTCACTACTTATTATCTCTGTGACCTTGGTAAAGTCAGTTAACTTCTTTGGTTTTTATATACAAAATGGAATGGTGCGTTCCATGTCTATCTCACAGACTCCTGTTATAGGGAACAAACGAGATAATATATTTCAAAGTGCTTTGCAAACCATAAAACACTGTGTAAGTGTAAGGAGGTGATAGCCATAAAATGAGACTATACTTCATAGTTATGTATTTTGTGTGACTTTGGTGAACCTTTTAATCCTTTAAATTCATTCATGAAAAATAATTTCCTTGAGGGTATCTAGTCACACCAGATATATATGAAAATGAGTTTGACAAAGTGCTTCTCATTCTGAATAAAAGACATCAGTGACATCAATTCAAGTACAGTTTACATTTTTAGCCTCCTAGAAAAGAATCTGATACAGATCGCCACACTTTAAACTAAAAAGACTCTTACTAAAATAATGGGAAGAATGCATGGCTTTATATTATATAATTTGCTTATGTGACACATCCTTTTTGATACATCGCACGGCTGCTAAAGTTAGCCTTTGGCAAAAATATGTCATAAACACGTTTGCAGAGCTCTAATAGAAAGAAATCCATAACAGTGAAGAGGAAGGCAAGCAAGCTATTTATTTGAAAAAGCAATGTTTAGTAAAACATCATTATGAAATACCTGTGTTCAGCTCTAGCTTTGTTAAAAATTGACCTGAAATTCAATGATTTGGGGCAGTTGTCCAGTTTTTTCCATCAGAAGTTTGTTGGGTATTGACTGTGTGCCTTTCTAAGAGCTTTCTTCTCTGTTAGCAAAAGTAAAACAGGCATAAAACATAGCCACAGAGCTTAAGAGATGATTGAGTGGGTAAAGACACTTGCTGCCAAACCTAATGATCTGAGTTCAAGTTCCATAATTAACATTGTAGAATAAGACATCTGAACTGACTCCCACAAGTTGTCCTCTGACCTCCACACACATGCAATGGTGCACACATGTATGCACAGATATGCTACATAAATTTTCTTTTCAAAAAGCTACATTAAAATTCACAGGCACATAGTCTTACTCAAACTTGCTCAAATGATGAGGATTTATTGTTAAGTGTGTGTGTTCTAAAGTGAAATTGAATCTCATTCTAGAACCTTCAGTAGCAAGAGGGTTTGTATCACCTAGTATCTATATGGTACAATGTCTGGGTTTAGACCTGCTATTTATTTTCTGTATCTGTTCTCTCCCTGATACCACATGGTTTTAGATGTATTAAGAAATCTGTGGATATATCTAGAATGCTGTGCTCTTGGAGATCAGAATAAGAAATAGAGGCCTTTTTTTAATTAGAATATAGAGTATTAGATATCATGATGGCATTTTTGAACAAATGTGTTTTAGTAGATTCTCCTTCCTCTTCATCTGCTTTTCATTTAGATTTCAAGAACTATTTAATGAACAAGACAGGATTGGTCCTTGGAGATAAGGAATATAGATAATGTAAAGGTTTAGAGATGGAAATAACCAATGGTCTGTTGAATGGTAAGCATAGGATTTTGACAGGAAGAGAAGTATGGAATGAGCTGAAATTATGTCTTTTTAATCTTTAAAGCTTTATTAAAAATTAAATTGCAATGTAATTATTCTTGTTGCATTTTAAAATACAGTTGGCATTTTCTAATAAAAAACATTTATTTTAAACAAGGCATTCTTCAAAAAATGCATTCCATTGGCCATTGACTTCAATTTATTTGAAGAAACTAACACAATTTTCACTCTACCATCAAGCTTAACTAGTGAGGTACGGCATTAGGTCATATATGGATTGACAACACAAGAAGCTCCCTATCCTTAATATTTGCTGCTTATTTGAGGGACAAGAACAGACACATATACAAAAGGTTCACAGATGAGCACTCGGAAAGAATTGTCACCAAGTGCTCTCTTGCATACTCCCAATGCTCTGTATGCCATTCCTTCTACCCAGTAGCCCCCATTAGATTTCTTTCTCTCTTTTTTCACATGCCTTAGTCCTCCTTACACTCCACAGCTGCAGAGACACCTAATTGGTTATGAAATTGAAATGTCAAGTCAAAGATTTATGGCCCTCTATCAATTGTACAGCCCACCCGTATACTTGCCCATGTTCATTTCCCATAGGAATATACTGTCTTTCTAGAAGTCACGAGTGTGAACAGATAAAATTTCATTACCTTTGATAAAGTGACATTAATAAACAGTTTCAATATAAATTCCTAAATAATCGTTGTGCCAAAACTTAGCCAAACCTTGCAAATAAATAACAGTTGTATGTAGCTATCCATACCAGCAAAAGACTTACTAGTTTGTACTAATTCTCCAGGAAATGGAGGTTCCCAAAGTGATAGTTACAATGGTTTTAAACAAAATCTCAATCTGCTTTGGGATTAAAAAAAAAAGTATCTTCTTAATACTTTTGAATGTCCTCCTCCAGAAAGAGAAGGGTGCGCATCGAAGGAGACTATTTCAATTGAATCCCAGACCCAGGATCTATTGCTAAATGCATTGAGTACCTGCATTGGATGACTCATCTACCAGAATAGCACTGGTCATACATATAAATGGGTCTAAAAATAAGGAACTACCTTCATATGAAACCAATATTATTTATAAAATGAGCATTTACCAATTAATTACATGACAGTAAGGGTAACAACACAAAAGCTTCTGGAAAGACAAAAAGCTTCGTATCTCAGGACTTCCCGCTGATTTCAAGCTTTTGTATTATGTGCTTACATTTGTACATGTGCATAATCGACTTTAGTATTTTATAGAACCTAATAGCCAGCTATTTCACTGTAGTCATCCATTACCTCTAGTTCTTACATTCTTTCTTCCCTTCTTCCATGATTTTCCATGAGCCTTGTGGAGAGAAATGATATAGATGTCACATTTAGGGCTGAAATCCCCCAGTCTCATAGTCTCTGCACATTGACCAGTTGAGTGATTCTGTATTAATAACTATGCAAAAAAACTTCTGGACATGAGAGAACTGTTGTACACATGACTCACAGTAGCTGGGTTTCTATGCACAAAACCTATGTAATATCAAGCCAGTCATAATCTCAGCATGGAAGGGGGTGGAGTGTATTCATAAAGTCCTACCACTGGCTGGGAAGCTCTTGGCAGGTGATGACTGCTGGGAGAGAGAGAGAGTCAGTTTTCTTCAGGAATGTTGCCCCTGATATGATACCTGTGCTCCAGTATATAGCCCTATACTCAGGCACATATTGGCAGTATGTAGGGGGATACAGTTGATTAAACAAAAAAAAATCACATGAAGTTGGGAGGGAACTGTTGTGGAGAGACATAAGATAGAGGATGGGGTAGATTTAATAATTTTCTTTTTCAAAACATAATTAAATTCTAAGTGATTCAAAACTAAAAATGAGCATATAATTTTCTGTTGAATATTTTTCCAGGAACTTTGGATAAAGAATGCTTACAATGGAGGCAAACAATACACTTTTAGTTCAAAACAGTGCAATGTAGTTCATTCATAGCAGGAAACATTTCACAACAGAAGACAAAAAATCTAAAATAATGAAATTGGCAACTGAAAAACATTGTTGAAACTAAGGTCATGTTGAATGCTCAGTTGTTTATATGACTTCTCTTATGGCCTTTTGAGAGAAGTGACATTCACTTTTAACATTATGTCTTGAGTATATAACAAACCCAACAATAACCAGATTAAAAGTTCTTTAGATAACTAAATAGCCAGTTTTGGGTCAGAAAATTATTACATCAACATTAAAACATCTGTCATTTTGTTCTCTGTCTTTATCCCTTTGTTTACTTCTGCTTCTCTTCTGTGATATCCACGTATGTCATTCATTGCTCAAGTCACCAAGTTACTTCATTCCTTTACAAGAGGTACATTTCCCTTCCTTGAATACCATTCACCTTTTCTTTAAAACCTTATGGGGTCTCTTTTGCAACTATGACACTGTTTGCTAGGCCTTGCTCTTTCAATCACCTGTGTTTATATATATGCACTTACCTTCTCCTCATGTTAGTTGTGTGACCTCCTTTTTGATGACCACTCACTGTTTCTTGTGGCGATTTCTCAGATAGATACATATTATTAGGCAAAATGGAAGAATATATTAATAACAGATTTATTTGTGTAATTTTACAACAAAGTTAGTGAAGGAAGGATAAATGCATCTTGCTCTTCTAGCTCCAACATATACTGTATTTTCTGAAAGACATGTGCTGGTAACCATTTTTTATATAGGTAAAAAGCCATTAAAGCTTGGAGCAAAGGAAGGCACGTTCCTCTCAAACGCCTCTATTGGTTAACCATGTGATCTTGGGAAAATAATATAAATTTTCCATGCCTCATTTTTCCTCATCTTGTATTTAAATGTATTTATTTATTGCACCCACAACTTTATAATAGCAATAACTTACGATGTCTTATAATGAGAATGGTGATGGGGATGATAAATAAATGGAATGATATTTGCACCTCTCTCTGTCAGAGAACTGAAAGTAATTAAACACCGTAGAAACCATTTACTCAGAATGTCTAAAACCCGATCTGTTCTAGATTAATTATATTAGAATTTAGATATCTTAATTTCAAGTGAACATAGCAATTTTTAAAGGCATGTTAGCTCATAAATTATCCTACATAGTGTGGGATGCAAAGTACAGTAAGAAGTAAGTTTTAAAAATTTCCTGTGCCTTAGAAAGTATGATACATAATATAAAATTATGATATGCATAAAACCAACACATTTTAAAAACCTGCCATGAAAGTATTTATCTTATGTTAGTATGCTGTCTAGATTAGTTGCTGCTATGTACTGAGCTATGTTCCCCCAAAATTCTTACATTGAAGTCCTAGCAAGGAAGAGAGCATGATCCCTAAATACAAACATGATTGTACTTGGAGATGGGGTTTAGGGGAATAATTAGGTCTAGATAATGTCATGACAGCTCACCGTCATGGGAGAATAATGCACTTATGAGAAGAGACTCACTCTCCCTCCACCGTATGAGAACACGGCAAGAAACCTGCGTCTGAAGGCTAGGAATAAAGCCCTCCTGAGAAACAAATTATGTCAGCATGTTAAAACTGAGACTTCTAGTCTCCAAGCTGTGAGAACATAATGTTCTGTTATTTAAGCCACATGGTCTACGGTATTTTTGTTATAGAAATGTGAACTGAGATAGTTTATCTATCTATCTATCTATCTATCTATCTGTCTGTCTGTCTGTCTGTCTGTCTGTCTGTCTATCTATCTATCTATCTATCTATCTATCTATCTATCTGTTTGTTTGTTTGTTTAAACATCTAGCTCTATACCCCCAGCTTTTTGGGTATTTAGTAAGATTATGCTTTTTATTTTTATTGTCACTTACACCTGCCCAAATTATCTACATACTATCACTTGTTTTATCTTTCTATTATACAAATTAAAGAATAGACCACATATTATAGTTTTATACAATTTAATACATCAAAATTTTAATGTCCATTAAAGCTAATAATAATTAAGAATACCACAATCTGTGTGTTAACCAGTAAATCCCTGTTTATAACCATGTAATTACCAGTCATAATTTGTTTCCTCTATGATGTTTTCATTTGACCAAAGAACTTTAATACTGTTTACTCTCACTCCAGCAACATCAACATATGCCTGAAGTAAAATAAGCATTCTAGCTACTGATGAAACTGTGATTTTTTTATCGCAGTAAGATATATGTATCATTAAATGGGTGATACTGACTAACCAATTATAAGCATACAGTAGCGTGAATTGTGTTTATGCTATTTTGTGACAGACGGCTAGAACTTTTCATCTCATCTATACATGTTTATCAACCCTGTTTTCCCCATCCACCAGCTCCAGGAAGCTACCAAATTCTCTTATTACAAAGTTCCACTACTTTAAATTCTTCATATAACTGCTATTAGTACTGTTTGTCTTTCTGTGTCTGGCTTATTTCTCTTGGTAAAATGCCTTCCAGGTCTATCTGTGCCATTGCAAATAATAGGATTTCCTTCATGGTTAAATAATATTCCATTGTTTCTATATATCACATTCTGTTTATACATTCATTTGTGAATGGATGTTTCGGTAAACATCATTTCTTTGCTACATTGACTATGGGTGTGCAAATATGTTTTGAAAAATCCTGTTTTCAGCTACTTTATATAAATTTCCTTAAGTGAGATTGCTGGATCATATAGAAACTGTATTTTTATTGTTTGAGAACTTTAATAATGTTTTCCATAGCATCTGTACCAATTTACATTCTAATAGCATTCTTCAACATTTGTTATTTTCTGAATATTTACAATGTACCTCTTACTGGGGTGAAGTGACAGCTCACTGTGGTTTTGTTTGCTTTTCCCTCATATTGAGTATCCTTTCATGTATCTCTTTTGGCCATCTGTGAATCTTGTTTGGAAAAATATTTTATCTATTTCTTTGTCAGGTTATTCATTTTTCACTATTGTCTTGAGTGGTGGTTTGTGTGAGAATGGTACCTATAGGCTAATATAATTGAGTACTTGACGTCTTGTTTTTGGAACTCTTTTGGGAAAGCTTAAGAGGTGTGACCCTGTCAGAGGAGGTGTGTCACAAAAGATGGATGGGCTTTGAAGTTTCAAAAGCCCATGCCAGTCTCTATTTCTATCTCTGTCTGTCTCTCAGTTTCTGTCTCTCCATATCTGTCTCTGTCTCTTTCTGTCTCTGTCTCTCTAACTCTGTCTCTTTGTCTCTCTCTGTCTCTTTCTGTCTCTCTCTCTGTCTCTGTCTCTGTCTCTCTCAGTATCTCTGTCTCTGTCTCTGTCTCTGTCTCTCTCTCTCTCTCTCTCTTTCTGCCTCCAACTTGCAGACCTACCTTAGCTATTGCTCCAGTGCTCTGCCTGTGCTCCCCACAATCATGGTCATGGAATCACCCTCTGAACTATAAGCAAGGCCACAATAAAATAATTTCTTTTACAAGCTTCCTTGGTCATGGTGTCTCCTCACAGCAACAGAACAGTGACTAAGACAATTTGTATGCATTCCATATATTATGGATGAGAATTCCTCATTAAATATGTACTTTGCAAATATTTATCCCATTCCATAAGAATTTTCAAGGTGTTCAGTGTTTCCCTTTGCTACATGAAACGAACAATAATGTTAATGTCATTTCAGAAAAAAATCATTGTTCATATATTTCCACTCATTAGATATCTATATAATCTTTTGTTGTGATTTTTAAGACTCTAGGATATATTTGTCTGTTATACATTTTTTTAATTTCATAAATAGAAATATTGTCTAAATTGATTACATCTGCATGTTGCATTTTGAAGAACATAGGTATATAGGTGTAGCAGATATTAAAATATCACAAAAGCTCACTTATGAAAATATCCTTATGTCATTGTATAGAAATAGAAATGCATTATAAAACACATATTGTTCTTTCTATACTGATAAGACAAAAAGGTAAATTATTGAATCTACTTTTAAGAAGGAACTACTTGTTTAAAATATCTTATGTTGGATTGGGTTTTTGTATATTGTATACAATTTTGGATTGGACTCACCAAAATAAGATAAATAATGAAATTTTTGTCTGAATTTGTCAAATATTAATGGACTGGACACTGTTAATATATATATATATAAAATGCAGTTTTTGTCTGAATCTGTCAAATGTTAATGGACTAGACACTGTTAATGTAATTCTTGACTGTATATATTGCATATACTTAATTGTACTTATTGTATGTAGTTTTTCTTAGACAAAAAAGGGGAAATGTAGTGATATTGTGTCCCCCAAAATATTGTGCACCCTAATAAACTTATCTGGGGTCAGAGAACAGAACAGCCACTAGATTAGACATAGAGGCCAGAAAATGGTGGTACACATGCTTTTAATCCTAGCATTCAGGATGGATCTCTGTGAGCTCAAGGACACACTGGAAACAGAGCCAAGCATGGTGGCACACACCTGTAATCCCAGG
Organism: Neotoma lepida; assembly: GCA_001675575.1. NCBI lineage: Eukaryota > Metazoa > Chordata > Mammalia > Rodentia > Cricetidae > Neotoma > Neotoma lepida. The sequence continues at coordinate 761,645 of LZPO01065538.1, forward strand.
AAGTGATGGCAGGAAGCAGAAAGGTATATAAGGCATGAGGACCGGGAACTAGAGGCTTTTTAAGCTTTTAGGCTTTTAAGCACTTCAGCTGAGATCTGTAAAGTGAATCTTAAATGGTCTTATTAATTGAAAACACCAGGCCAGGTATTGGGATAAATTTTGAAAGGTCAGAGAAACAGAACAAGCCACAGCCAACCTCCTCACCTTGCCAACTCCTCAGCTGATCTTGTTTCCTCAGACTGTAGGCTTCTGAGTCCTCACCCAAATGAATCTCAGCTCAACTGCTGCTCAAAGCCTGAAAGCTTAAGGGGCCTCTAGTTTCTGGTTCTCATGCCTTATATACCTTTTTACTTTTTGTCATCACTTCCTGGGNTTAAAGGCATGTGTCTTTCCCAAGCAAGACATGAAATCTCAAGTCCTGGGATTAAAGGTGTGTGTCACCATACCTGGCTTTGTTTCCAGTGTGGTCTTGAATTCACAGAGATCCAGATGGATCTCTGCCTACAGAATGTTAGCATTAAAGGCGTGTGTGCCACCATTTTTTGGCCTCTATATCTACCTAGTGACTGTTCTGTTCTCTGACCACAGATAAGTTTTATTAGGGTACACAGTATTTTGGGGGACACAAAAAAATCACCACATTTCCCCTTTTTTATCTAAAATAATAAAAGAAGGTTATAACTAATACAAGAAAAACTATATCCAATAAATATATACAATATATACAGTCATAATTACATTAACAATATCTAGTCCATTAACATTTGACAGATTCAGACAAAAAACTCCATTATATATATTAACAATGTCTAGTCCATTAACATTTGACAAATTCAGACAAAAAATTTTATTACTTATCCTATTTTGGTAAGTCCAAAATTTTTATGTANTATACAAAAGTCNAATNCANTGTAAAATATTNAAAACTAGTAGTTGNCTTTTAAAANTAGATTCAATAATCTTTTTTATCTTATCATATCTATATCTCTTTTTTCCAGAGTAGATTCAGTGATCTACCCTTTATTCCAGAGTAGATTCAATGATCTACTTCTTATCTATATCCTCTTTTTTTTAAAACAAGAACCTTGAATTTAATCTCCTTTGTTTAGCATTTTTTTGAGCATTAACAATTAACAACTTGTAACCAACCATCGTAAACAATGACAATATCCATAACTTAAAAGATCAAAAACCACCCACCCCACCTCTTGGAAATGTGGGCATCAATTGTGTTTTTAAAATTACTTTTTGTTGTCTGGGGGTGAAGGCATCTTTAGGGAATCCTGAAAAGAAAATTTTGGGGTTGTCAAGTCCTGAGAGGGTTAGCTGCATCATTTGTCCATTATCTGTATAATGGGAAAGTGCAGGGCTTGTTTCAAGTCCTTGTTTGAGTAGTCTGTCAGGCTGGATCATCTCAGCTAGTCATCTCAAAATTGTCCTGAGCAGTTTGTAGTCCAAAGCCAATCTTTGGGTGGTGGTGTTAATCAGATTAATGCTTTATCACAGTCCATGTGGAATCGTCATTGTGGGATCCTGTCATCTTTTTGGA
>LZPO01065538.1:773188-805117 GCA_001675575.1 Neotoma lepida
AATCTATAGGATTGGGGGGGCCTCGGGACAAATCCTAATTTGCATTAAATGGCACAAGCCTATCATAAAGCTTCATATGTGGTAGTAGGGTCCTATAGCAAAGCTCCTAGTACAAGTCTTAGTTACCATATGTGCAGCAGGGTAAGCTTCTAGCAGGGATCTGCGCCAAGGTTCCATCGAAAGATAAATCAGGCATCCAGGCTTAGAGACAGCTTTTAGATAAAGTCAGTCCTCTGGGCCCAGGGACATTTTCCAGATAACAGCAGGTAGAGAGCAGGAAGTCTCACTGGGGAGGGAGTTCCCATGTTGTAGAGCTTTGTAAAAAGCTGCCAGGTCATGATAGACTGCGACCTCTGACCAGCAAGGCCTTCCAACAATATCTTATGTATATTGCTATAACAGTGCCCTATGTTCCCTTTAGGCACGAGGAAAGCCTATTCAACAGCTCCCCAAATAATTCCATGCTAGAATTCCTCTACAGATCGCTACTTATACTCCTGTTAACAGGTTCTCTTTGTCTCTAAAATTGTGTTTAAGGTAGAACTATAGAGTACAGCAATACTTTTCTCACCAAATAGACAGTCGTTGATGCTTTAGAGTGGTATTTCTTACCAGAATCTTTGCCCTCAGCTTTTGAGGAGTTTGTGTAAGGTTAACATCTTCTCTAGGCTTCCCTGTTCTCTGTGTTTTGTTTATATTCTTGTGGCTCATCTTTTTGTTATTGTAGCTGATGTTGTTTTTCTTTCTGCTACTATTAATATACAATGTTCTCATTAATTAACATATGATAGCTTAAAATGTTTTTCTTAAAGCTTTAGACATGGAGTACAGGGGAAGTAAGATGGAGTCCCAGACACAGCTGCACCCTGAATTCATTTCTTCCCTTTGCATTGTTTATTTGACACTCAGGGGTTAGGCAAAGTAAAAGCAAAGTTCTTGATTTGTGCTTCAGTGTTCTAAATTCCATTTTAGCAAATAACATTGCAGTAATTTTTATGCATTGGTTTTGGGCAAATATAAGATGACCATTTATAACAATGCAGTATAAATGAAGCTCTGAAAATGAAAACCATAAAATTCTAGAATATCTGTTATTAATGTATTAAATGATTCACTGACAAGTAATCCAGGACTTTCCATTAATTGCTTTTCAATAAATAATGATCTCAGGTATTGAAAATAATTTATATACCTACATGTAACTTTAGCTTCAGTGTAAAGTAAATATTAAACATCCAGAGATAATTATTTTTTTGTATTTTCTTTATGGTATACTTCACTAGCTAAAGTAGAAGCCAAAGAATCAATGTCATCATAAGATAAAAACATCACAATTATCTACTTCATGTGTTATGGTATATACTGGATGATAGAGTTTCTATTAAGACCACTCGACCATTTATTTTAGTTGTTAGTATCATATGTTAATATATATAGACATTTGAAATCCAAAATTATACAATAAACCATGGTTCTTTACAATTCTACTTACATGAAGAATAATTTCCTAAAGGAACAAATACTTTGGCTCCAGTAGACTTGCTGAAATAGATAGAGGGACCCCAAGAACCCAATACAAAGAACTACAGGAAACTAAGAATGCTGAGAGTGGGAGAAATAGTCTTCCCCGGGGAAAATCAAACCAACTGGTTATCCAGTACTAAGTGGTCATCCCTGAAACATACATACAAGTAACATTATATAGTCTGGGCAGATTACATTTAGTTATATATATGCAAGTAGCAAAATTAAAAGAAAAAGATGGCATGAATTTGAAAGACAAAGAATAGGAAGGTTTGGAAGCAGAGAAGAAATTTTATAATTATAAACAAAAGAAAAAAATTAGAAATATATAGAATTGTCAGTTTGGGGGAATAGGGAGAAGGCTCAACAGTTAAGAACACTTGTTGCTCCTAAGGTCCACATCAGGCATCTTTCAACCTGTAACACTCTCTTTCTAGCTCCATGTATACACACACACACACATACACACACACGCACACACACACATACGTACACACTAAAATAAATCTTTAAATTATCAAATTAGTCTGAAAATATAAACAAAGATGTACTCTATATTTTCACAACCAAGAAAATTATGTAATTTCACTACTTTAGTAATTCAAGCAAAACAGCATTTACTAGAGTTCTCTCCTTTCTCTTGCTCATAAAGTCCTAGTATAGTCATCGTAATCTGAATTGGAAAGTTGACTGACTTAGCAAACAAGTCACTTATAGGCAGAAATATTGACTAATATGCCCAGTGTTGGGTAATTTCACTATGTAAAGGCAATCCAGTGCACATCACAGCAAAGGCAGGGAAAATTGGACTGGGGGCATGCTGCTTTGTCAATTTTTCACTAGTGTATTCCTTGTAAAGCCCATCAGACAACAGGAAAGATGAAACTAGACTTTCTGGAGGTTGATTTTTTGTTTTGAAGGCACAAAAGAGCCTAGAGTACAAATATGAGTTTCAGCATAATCATTTCAAATGATGGGAGGTATATCAATGTTGACCTTCCCTTCTGGTGATTTTGATAAAGATCAACACACTAACAAAACTTAACAATGAATACTATCTTACTTGATTGCTTTAATGAGAGGATCATCCAAAGTCTTCAAAGAGGTATTCTTTACCATCTCAAAGACAATGAATGGTGACAGAGCTGTGGGAGCATGCAGAGTTCACTAATCCAGAACCAAATTGAACTCATTTAAAACATTGTAATTTATTGGTAACCCCGAGAGGTTCTGTGACACTTCTGCAGTCATCAGTTGTGAATTCTTCTCTTTCTCCCTCCTATCTCTTTCTGTTGTTGTATGCATCTGCATCATATACATATGTAAACGTTAGCACTCTTTGAGATTATAATACAATTTGACTTCTCCCTTCTCTTTTCTCTCAATAAACCATTCCATATACCCTCGTTTCAAATTCATGGCTTGTTGTTTCCTTTCATTGTTTTGTATGCATCTTTATACTTGTTAAGTTAAAGCCTCCTGGACTTTTACTCATCCACTTTGGCACTAGGTCAGCTCTTAAATAGATTTTATTTTTCTTCTCAAAATACTGGTTTACTTAACAGGCAAATCTAATTTTATTGAAAACTATAGGTACAATGGGGGCTGGAGAGATGGCTTAGCAGTTAAGATCAGTTGATATTCTTGCAGAGGACCCAGGTTTAGTTTCTATTGCCCATGGTGGCTCACAACCATCTATCACTCTAGTTCCAGGGGATGTGACACTCTTGTCTTTCTGCTGTAGGCCCCAGGTACACAAGTGGTGCCCAGATATACATTCTGGCAAAACACCCATATACATAAAATAAAAATAATTAATTTTTAAAGAAAGAATTATAATTGCGTTAATATTAAAGAAGTATTGTTTCATCCAGAGAAGGGATAAACTATGCTTGTTTACTCTCTTTTCTTCAGAAAACCAAATTTCTTAGCTTTTCAATCTTTGATCCACTAATAGTAAATTGTAAGTTTGAAATCACTAGTATCCATAGGGAGATATAATTAAGATTAACTTGTTGATCACTGACCACTCTGAAGTTAATAGATATTAGCCCTAACATTCAAATTTATGAACTACCTCCTCACAAGTTATAACAACTCATTATGATAAGTAAATGATTTAATACTATAAAGTATTGTATATGCTTGCTTGGAATTGGCACTAATGATTAACTCTAATAATAAACCTCTCCTTTTTTGAAGCCTATTTCCTTCCCAACTTAGAAGAACTGCTCAGAAAGCAACACCAAGAAACACAGCCTTATAATTATCCTTGAGAGACCTGAGAAAGTAGTTATGACAATAGCCCTCAGTGTGATGTACATTATGATGATCTTTATAGGAATTCATCAATACTGGCTCAAAAGAATTCAGCAAGGTGGCTATATGTTAAATATAAACACATGCCAAAAATCCATTATTCTAACAGATCTACCTGTTTCTGAATTTCAATATTATCTGATCTTATAAAGGCAATTTTAAACACATTGTAGATTGCATAATACCATGTGTTGGATTGTAGGCCAATATCCCTTAATGAAATTCACTAATACTCCCCCAATCAAATGTATGAAAGCCCGTTTAGTAAAAGATAATATGCATGCTCAAACCACACTACATGGGGCCATCTTTTACCACCAAAAGAATTGGAAGGAAAACCAACAGTCTTCATGAATTTATTTTCTTTTACTTCAGCATTTCAGATAAAATATTGTGTAACTGCCCACTGAAACACAGACTCAGTCCAGGAAATGGAAATGCAGTTTCTGAGTCTTTATGACATTGTCTAAAATTATAGAAATATTTGTGCCCCCTTTTGCAACATACACAGCTTGATATCTTTGGGCAAAAACATATTTGAGAGATTATTATCACACTATCACTAAAGTAAAGAGTGATCAGTTTGGTACATAAATATTGTAAAAAAAGATCATGTATCTACTTTGGTTAAATTTTTCAAAGCAAAGATATAGCTGACATAATTTCAATACTGGTAATATTTATTTTTAACATCTGAAGAAAGTTATTTTTCATGTACATTTAATTATGCTACAACATTTGTTTTGAAAATGTTAATTTGTTCCCTTGCTATTGGGAGGCTTTAAAACAGTTTAAATGTAAGATAAAATTTGTTTTTCCCACCTGTTAGAAACAAACACTAGATGAATGAGGAAAACTGCATACAGCTGAATGTCACATGCAAATACATAAAATGGGCATATGAATACACACAATCCAACTCACCATGTGTGTTAGGAGCCTTGTCTGCACATCTGGTATTAGAACTACTGTCTTAGTCAAATAACCCTCCTAATGTTTTCTAATAACTCACTGTTTGCGACCTTCCAACACCCATTTTCACAAGTAGATTTCAAATATTTTTGAAAGTAAAATGTCCACTTGGTTTGGCATTCATGTATTTGTATGTATAAATAAGTTGAGAGCACTGACTGCTCTTCCAGAGGACCTGGATTCAATTCCCAGCACTCACATGGCAGCTCACAACTGTCTGAACCTCCAAGATCTGACACCTAACACAGACATACATGCAGGAAAAACACAAATGCACATAAAATAAAAATGAATAAATTATTTTAAAAACTATACTACCAATTACTAAGTCCCTTTCTTGAAATATGCCATTGGGGGGGGAAGGGTGTACTCTGTATTCGTTCTTCTGTTTACATGACAAAATCCAGGACAGAAACAATTTAGGAAGGGATTGTTCTGTCTTACAGGTCAAGGGTATACAATCTGTTAACATGACAAGAAAGGCACAGCAATACAATTAGAAGGTGGCTGGGCACATTGCTTCCACAGTCAGAAATTATACAACAATGAATAATTTAGCTCAGCTCCCTTCCCCCTTTTCATTCAGAACAGGGTCCTAGCCTAGGAAATGGTGCCACCTACAGTTGGGGTGGTTCTTTACTCAATTAATATAGATAACTCTTCTCAAATCGTCCACTGCCTTGTCTTTTCCATGATTCTAGAGCGTCATTAACCATCACATTCTCCAAGATAATTTTTCAAGTATTTTTACATATGTAATTTTCATAATGTAATGAATTTTAGAAATGAATGCAATACCTTGAAGCAGAACTCAGTGTGTATGTTAATGAAATGTAAGAGGCAAGACATCCTAGCAGAGATACTGTAATTTCTGCTGAAAGTTTTATCTAACAATGATCCATATTAAACATCATCTACAAAATGGGTAGGGGAAGATACATACGGCCTTCCTTCTCACTTACATTGTGGAGAAAAAGGAAGTGCTGTTTCGAAAGCATATACTCCTACCAATAATTCCGCCATACCTAAAATACCTTAGATCTCCAGTTTGGAGAAATTTCCCCACTGAGAGATTATTTTACCAAGTTATTTTAGGACCTTGAACCTGAAATGGGATCATTTCCAAGTATATTATGTGAATTAGACTTTGCCTCCAAAAACTTAATTTACTTTCAGAAAGCTTTAGAAGTATGTCTAGACATTGATATTTGCGTAACCAGCCCCTCACCCCACCCCACCCCCACTTTGCTTTCTCTTGGGCACTGGACTGTATGGATGCCAGAAACGTTTGGAAGTGAGTGTATGCAACTCCAAACCTGATGGAATTAGTGCTCTAGAGCTCCTGACACTGAACACTAATGTATTTTTCATTACTGTTTAATGTTGGGAAATCCCATTTCATGGAACCCAAGGATTAAATTGCTTCATTTGGATTTAACAAGTGCATTCCCCATCTTTTTCCTGAGGTGAAAATGAAAAAGGGACGAATCTGAGATCATTTGCATTTCATAAGGGTTAAGGTCTGCATGTAGTCTACCAAGAACAATATTCCAATATTGTGAAAGCATTTACAGAAAGTATTAGCAATGGAAAAGCCTCTGCATATGAAATATGAGGATAAAAATGCATATTAAATTGATTAATATATGCACATATGTATATCACGAAAATATGCATATTTAATCATAAATATATGTGCATGTATCAATATATACATGTATTTTAAAAGTGATTGTGCATAGCAATTCTACCTGCAGCAGAAGTATTATAATATCATGATTGTACTTTTGAATTAAATATAGTTTTACCACTATCCATAGTAGGTTACTTACAAGCATTTGAAGGAAATTCAGCAAACAAGAAAACTAGATGATCTTGAGTGATTTTCCTTTTAACAACACTACTGGATGGGAAATCTCTTTTGAATAACTTTCTTAAAATAAATAGCTGTTGATAACATGTGTTCATTTGGAGGTGTTCTAGTCATGAGCTCTAAAATAGACCTTCTTCTGACTGTGAACAATCCCCATGCCTTCTTTTTTCTTTACATTATTAAATACTTTCTTACACGTAATTTTGGATGCCAAATCTTTGCTGTGTCAGTATTACTCTTAACACATTGTGGGAGCATTGCTTAAAATGCCTCCTTTCAGGTAGTATTGTTCTTCCCCAGAATCCTAAAAAAGTGCTTTCAAGGCAGAACCATGCCTATCTATGAACATACCTATCTATGAACAGTCAACTAGATATTCAGTAGATGCATCAGAATGATACCCAAATTAAACACTAAAGGAAATTCTTTGGGTCCAATGAATGAATAAAAATCATTTCTATGAGTAAATTTTTGGAACCTTGCTTTATACCAGAACTGTACTGAATGTTTTATGACATATAAGAGAAGTAGAAAATGACACTTCACTAAGAAATACATTTTCTATTATGAAAGAAAAGATAAAACACATGGTCTATCAAATGAATGCCATGTTTTAGAAACCTCAAAGGCTAAACTTATATTAAGAACAGTAAGTGTTAGAATTAGAGAAAAGAGTCATATTTAAATAGTTGTCAGCATATTATCTTCATTTCTATTTTATATCAGTCAACTTAAACAAAAGGGATATTATATTATGTATAATATCCATATTATAAGTGAATGGGTCAAATTTCAGCAACTGAACCCCAAGCCAAGCTTGCCATTCCTGCAAATTCTGTGCTCTTTTATAGCATTATGCCACATACTATGTTCCAGTCTGTGTTTTAGGAGTTACAGACATTTAAGAAGGAAGCAGACACATAAACATAAATGAAAATTCAGAAAATGCAAAAGATTCTGTGCCTGAGAATCATAAGAAGGGGGCAAAATTATTACAAATATCTGTACTGGCCAGAGAGTCATATGTGAGTTCTATTCATGGTTAAACCATTAGTTTGCTTTGCTTCCTAGACAAATTTTCTACCTGTAAAATGGTCTTTTGTGCCCTAGCACTTTATGCTTCCTTGGCTCCAAACAATGCAAAGCATATTTCTATCTGTGATTGTGAGTATGAATACAAGAATTTAAAAATATCAATGAAATGTTAAGTAGTAGTGATGGCATTTTAGAGGTTATGAGATTTGGACTGAACATGGAGTACAGGGGTAATTTAGGAAATTAGTGGAGTGTTTTAAATATATAAAGATAGCTAAACACCTAACAGAATCTGTAAATGAAATAATCACCATTCTTTACCCTATCTGTCTTTGTACAATTCATACTTTTATGATTTGAGTTTATTTAAAGGGGGAACCACCTGTACTAGGAAATCCAGCCAAGAATTTGTCAGACTCTTGCTCCTGGGATAGTAATGTTGGGTTTTTTTAAAATTTGAAAACCAAGCCAGTGTCTTTAAAATTCATGTCTAAAGTGGAAAGATTGAAAGAAGTGATTTTTTTCTCTGATCAGTAACTGCAAAGTAGGCTTTAGAACACACCAGCTGAGCCCTCTGTTAGACATGGAAAGCCTCTGGCATTTTTCCGCTTTTCAACTCTCATTGGGGAGGTGAGACAAAGCTGTGCCGTCTACAAAGTTTATCCAGAACGTGCTGGTGTTACAAGCAATCACTTGACATCCATTATGTTTCTCCTGTGGAAGAGAGGTGGCTATCTGCTACAATAGTGATTTCTTTTCAAAGGGCTTTAATTGGGGTATTTCTCCTGGGCCAGATCCTAACTAACTGTCTTGATAGGACAGCAATGGAAAAATACAAAACAATAGTAACATCAGGAGTCTGAGGACTGCTGTTCCTATTTGCCTTGTCTGCAAACAAGCAGGAAAAAATGTTTCCCCACTGTTGCCTAAACCTACTGCTAACTTGGCAGAGCTCCGAAAATGATGTGGCAAAAGGCAAGGTGTGCAGACTTTGCTTTGCATGGCTGTGGAAATGCATAGAGTAACCAGAACAACGTCCTCTTAGCCTGCTTTTCACATGTTGCACTCTGAGGTATGGGCTGGTGTAGAGATTAGTTTCATGCAGTTGAGTTACACACTTGTGAGCTATTTTTCTAAAGTATGGATTTACTCCTGTGTAGGCAGGCTAGCATCCTTTCCTGAGGTAAGTCAGAAGGTGGCCTTATAATTTTATTTGAAGTGCCAAATGATTTTCCTTGCAACGAATTTGTGCCTCTCACTGGTATTTTCTGAAGTGAGATTTTTTTGCAACTGATGGAAATCAGCTCACTTCTGTTCTGTAGTCTTATATCTCGTTGATGATTTATTTGTTCAGTAGCAGAAACTATGACAAATTGTGTGAGGCGGCCTCATTACTTTTAGCTGGTATATTCCTGAAGAATTTACATGTAAATGCAACTGTGAATGTTTTACATTTCATAAGCCTGCTGCACGTGCTTTTGTAAGTTAAGTGACATTTTTACAGATAGACTGAACTTCAAATCCCACCCCCCCTTGCAGGTTATATTATCTGAAATCCTAGTCTGTCATGCTGTGTTCTTAAAATAGGAGAGTAAGTCTTCATTTGCTGTTTTTGTTCTCTCCATTTTAGACATGCAAAGCAGCCCGCACAACCAGTTCACCTTCAGACCCCTCCCACCACCACCACCTCCTCCGCATGCCTGCACCTGTGCCAGGAAGCCACCTCCCACAGTGGACTCTCTTCAAAGAAGATCAATGACTACCCGCAGTCAGCCCAGTCCAGCTGCTCCTGCTCCTCCAGCCAGCACACAGGATTCAGTTCATCTGCATAACAGCTGGGTCTTGAACAGCAACATACCACTGGAGACCAGGTACTTAAGCTATTACTCACCCCGCTAAACTTGAATATTGACAGAGGATGATTCCACTAATAGTAGGAACCCCTTTCACCATAGTTATCTGCAGAAAAACACAAATATGCACCACTCTGCACAACCAAGTATATCAGTAACAGGGCAGATCCTGTCACAGGCGCACAGGAATCAGTGATTCAGGCACACTCACAGACATGGACCAAAGCAAATGCGCATGTAAACATGAAATCACAGATGCATAAATACTTCATTTTCAGACACCCATCAAAAAATAAATGAAGCAATGATCTGAGCTGTCACTGTGGCTTCAACATGAAAATTAATTGTGTTGTATTTCAAGAAAGTACAATGAATGATATAGAGAGAGAAAGAAAGAAAGAAAGAGAAAGAGAGAGAGAAAGAAAGAAAGAAAGAAAGAAAGAAAGAAAGAAAGAAAGAAAGAAAGAAAGAAAGAAAGAAAGAAAGAAAGCAGTTGGAGGAATAGTGGTCATTACTGTGTTATTTATTATAAAATCACTTGAAAAGGAAGGTACCTTCTAATAGTTCAGAAAGGATTTGTCTTATGAAGGGAAATGCATATGTAACTTGAAAATTGTATTCTAGTAGCATGAGATTTTGAAGGGAAATAAGGCACTGTTTTTCTGTCATGTCACACATTTGGGTTTCGGAATTCATTCCCTAAGGTTTTTATTTTAAGTAAAGTTCTACTCCTCTACAGTTATGCTTCCTTTGACCATGAAAGAATCAGCATTTGGTAGGATTAACTGACAAATCTCTCACTATTTCCCATCATTTTTTTTATAAAATCACAGTTTTTAGAGATGACAGTATAGCTCAGTGATAGAGCACTTGCCTGGCATTCAGAAGACTATGAATTCAGTCCTCATCACCACATGCCCAAATGCTACTTTCTATTAACACAGGAAAACACAAACTAGTAAAGCACAGCATTCTGTTGTCAAATTCTAGGGGTTCCTGCTGACTTCTTTATGTCTTAATCATTTTAGAAAGACAATTTTATGTAAACAATGTTCAGAATATATCAGCCAATAAACAATGTCTGGCATGAGCTTCTATCCTAATATCCTCTGGGAATCATAACTGAAAGGGAGTGACAAATAAACTCACATTATGAAGCTTTCCTCCTTAGTCACATATTAAATTAGTGGGCATCAGCAAGTATCACCACTTCCACTGAAAGTGCTATGGCCCAAATCCAGAAAACTGTATCATTCATCACATACTAGATTAAAAAGGTTTGTAAGCCACTTTTTTCTGCTACCTTCCAATGGAACATTCAAAGGTAGTAGTCAGCACCTATGGTGAGGACAGCACATTTAGAACAGTACTAATGATAAGGTTTGTGCATTGTTCTTTTTTATTGAAAATTTCATACAAGCATATAATGTGTTTTGATAAAATCAGCCCTTTATTCTATTCCCATTCCTTTCCTTATCCCCATACCTCTTGTTCTTCTTCATCTTTGTTATTGTAATTGAAGGGAGGAAATGAATAAAGTGAGAGAAGCAATGAATAATGGAAGTCTAAAGGGGCCCAAGAGATAATAGTTCAACAGTTAAGAGCTAATCTTCCAGGCTGTTCTTCCAGTAGACCTGAGACTCCCAGCACCTACTTGGTTGCCCACAACCATCTAATTCTATGCACGTGGTACACAGATATACATGCGAGGCAAAACACCCATACATCTAAAATAAAAATAATAAATTAAAAAATTGAAGAAAAATGTAAAGATTCATAGTTTTCAAAGAGAAGTAAGCCCCTCATTTTTCTTTTGACTCTTCTGTGGGGCTTGGTCAGAGCTAAGGAAACAGTATGGTAAACTAGCTGTTCTGTCAAGCAAGCAGTCCCTTCTTCTAGGAAGACAAATAACAGGAAATCTGGAAGGAGGATCGAGATAGGCTCAGGCAATTTGAGAGAAAACTATTCTTATTTGAAATGTACATCTAGGCATGTTTGTACAAATTGCACCCACGGACCTTCTGTATCTGTGCAAGAAATGTATTAATTGGTCTCAGCTTCCTACGATGTAGAGACAAACATAAGTTTTCATGTGAGACTGAGGAGACAGCCTTTTTAGTCCATTTGAAAATATATTCAGCATCAAAATAAATGAAATTAAAAATACCTAGATGCCTTATTGTCCTGATTAACTGGAGCTTTTCAAATTTATCCTTGAAAAATATTCATTTCACACTTAGTCAATAAAAGATAAGAGTGAGTGCATAGTAACTTATGCATAAGCTGGATAATAGGACCTCTTAGAGCCTTAGCTTCCTCATCTGTAAAAACAAATATGAAATGCCTTGCAGACCTTGGAACAAGCACTTAGGTCCTGGCTTCCATCTGAGGATACCCCCAAAATTTCATATCATGACTATGTGTCTGTTATGTACCTCAGTAAAGAAACTGACTAATAACTGAATTATTCCATTCTACCTCAAACAACTTCTCAAAGATTCTTTTTCAACCCAAATCTGCTACTTCTAATATGTTCATTATTATCCCCTAAGGTTAGGGCCTCACCAAATAAAGCCCCCCTCTAATCTTTCACTTCTTATGAGTTTGATGTGTTAAGCTAAGTGCTTCCCCAGTTACTTCACATGTTCCTCACATTTCTGGGTTCCAACCTCCATTCCTGATAACTTTCTTTAAAACACAACCCACTTTGCCCAAACTGCTCTTGGAATTGTAGTCTAAGGCTCAATGTAGCCTGAGTCTTAGCTTCTCTGGCTTCAAGGAGCAAAGATCAGTCAGGTTTCCCTGAAAAGCATACAATTTCAATTTGATATCAGTCCCTGAAAACTCAGGAAACACTGGTTAACACCCAAAGAAAGGGCAAAGTTAGAGACATATAGATCTCTGGCATTAAAAGACAGAGGAATTTTCTGTGTTGTTATCCTTTCTTTGCTCAATAGCTTGTTCTTGCCATTGGCTCAATGTTTCTTTTGTCTACCACAGTATCTGCTTCCACTTCTCTACAAGATTCCATATGTACTTATTACTACCTCTCACCTTATTCCATCAGCTCTTTGTCCCATTGCTAGCTGCTTCATTCCATTATGACACTAGGTTCAAGACCTGTAAAGGGGAATTTGATTAGCACAACTCATCTCTTATGTATACATAAGCATTTTAGCAAAGCATGCCAGTTAATCTCTCCTTCCACCAAGATGAGGGGCAAGAAGAAAGCCATGTGGTTAAAAGAGTAATAACTTGTTGGATACCAACGTGGCATTTGACATGCTCTCTCAAGATATTCCTCCTAACACTGCTCATTAGAAAAGATCTGGGAGCATATCAGATGCTCCTTACATAGGATTCTTAACAGTCAGCTTGACTCATGTATCCAGGGCTATATGCTATGGTTAACAATCAGCTATCTCTCTTGTTTAACTATTATTTCTGCTAATACTGTCTACTCAAATATCACCCATTTTAATGGATATATGACACTGCTGGTACATGCTGATATATATTAACAACATTAGTAACTATGGCTCTAAGTCTTTTAATAAAGTCTAAGGCTAGACCATATTTTGCATATTCTATAATTGAAAACTCTTAAATTATACATTTGAGAAGTAGAGCATTGGTAGATGAGGTTTAGACCCTTGAACTGTCACAAAATTGATTTCATCCTGCTAGAATACGAAGTTGTAGCAGAAGTCTAAATTCCACCGTGCAAAGTAGATATTTTGCTGTCATGCTAGTATAAATCTGAAAGATGATATATTCATCCTCATTTTCATGAAAGTCACTGATAAAATGTATGTAGGGCCAGAATATGGTCAGAGGTCTCTGGCATGCCACTGGAAACCTCTCTGCAAGGCTACCTCTGCTATCAGGTGGCATATACTATTACTAACATACAACCCACATTTCTGCATCTTATTCACAGCCATATATGAGAGATTTTATCTTGCTGAGATCTAGATACAATGTGCCTACATTTTTTCTGACCTGCAAATCTAATAACTGCTCAAAAAAGGGAAATATTTACCTAACATGAATTTGCTGTGGGATGGTCTTTCTGTATGCTGTGAATATGTGTTGCTACCATTGGTTAATAAAGAAGCTGCTCTGGCCTATGGCAAGACAGGTTATAGCAAGGTGGGAAATCAAAGAGAGATGCAGGGAGAAAAAGACAGAATTGGGCAGATGCCATGCAGCCACCCAAGGAACAAGATGTCAGTGGACTGGTAATGCCACAGCCACGTGACAAAATATAGACTAATAGAAATGGGTTAATTTGAGATGAAAGAGCTAGTTAATAATGTCTGAGCCATAGACCAAACAGTTTGTAATTAATATTAAGCCTCTGAGTGATTATTTTATAAAAATGACTGCTGCCCTGGCAGGACCAAGAAACTTCATTCTACATGAATTGTCTTAGGTAATTTATACTTTCTTCTCACAGTTTCGATCCTTATTATTTTTACTAACTGCTCAAAATCATTTTAATAGTTTATTCTACCTTAATCCCATGATGTTTTGCATTGTGCCCTAAGAAGCCTGTATGTTTCCTGCCCGTTTTCAAAACTTAAGTCTATGTTTAATATCTCCAGTTTTCTGCCACATTTTTCCTATGCCACGGTCCCTGAAATGGGTATACAATCAAATCCACAGAAATTCCCTCACCTCCAGTATAGAATATTAATGTATTTGGAATAGCCAAATGCTAAAATCCCGCTTCAGTGGGGTTCAAATCCCAAAAAGGAAGTGTGGATCAACAGAGGAAGAAAGAGACAAATGCACATCCGAAGGCTCGGCAGCTCTCTCTCTCTCTCTTTCAGCCAGAGAGACTCTTTATTTATATAGCATACTGACTACATAAGTCAGTTGGCAAGCAACAGAGCCCCAGATCCCCTTTCCACTTCCCCATCAAATGTCCAGGGTGAAAATCAAAGTACAAAACAGACAGTCTGCTCTGAAACAACATCTTTGGACAGCGTCTGTCAAATCAAGAAATTACAAGTTTCTCAGGGTCTCCAAAGCATAGGACCTTCTATTTTTACAGCTTGCACCTAGGCTGGCTGCTCATATGGTTACAATATGTGAGACAGTCTGAAATTATTTTTACCTTAACCAGTTATGTGTAGAATCATATGATGTTTTCTAAAATGCAAACTTGACAAAATATCTCATGATAAGCATTTAACTGGCTGATTATAGTACTTTTCTATTCCTCAGTTCTATACTAGGGGCCTGTTGTTTTCATATGCTCCCAGAAAGGAAGATCCTGGCATCTCATTCTTTTTCCATCAATCCATACCATTCTTATTCCCTCTATATAAGCTCCAGTATAGGGCAATGGCTATACTTGTGACATCTTGTATCTAGAGCTGAGTAAGAAATTTCTCAGAATCTACTCTATTGGTCCCACAATCGTGCATATGCATAACTCTGTGTGTGTGTGTGTGTGTGTGTGTGTGTGTGTGTGTGTGTGTGTGTGTGCGTGCACATGCGTATGCCAGAAGTCAAACACAAGCATCATTTCTCAGGTACCATCGACCTTGTTTTATGAAACACATTCTTCATTGGCCTTGAGTTTGTCAATTTACCTAGTCTGCTTGGTCAGCATACACCAAGCATCTGCCTGTCTCTGCCTTCCCAGAACTGGGGTAACGAGTGCATACCAAGCTGCTTGGCTTTTATTTCATTTGTATATTTATTTATTAAATTTTCATATAATATATTTTCATCATATTATTTCCCTTCCTCTAATTTCTCTCATACCCCCCACCCAACTTCATGCTCTTTCTCATAAAATGAAAAAACATCACAAAACAAAGCAAATCAACGAAAACAGCACACAAGAAAACATGGGTTCTGTTTTATGTTGTCCAACTACTCCTGAGCATGAAGTCTGCCCTGGGGTGTGGTTGATATCCCCAGTGTCAGTCCATCAAAGAAACTGAGTTTTGTTCTCCCAGCAGCTATCAATTGCAAATAGCTGGCTTTTCTTTTAAACATGAGTACTGGAGATGGAACTCAGGTCATGAGATTTGCATAGCAAGCACTTTATTAACTGATCTGTCTCTCCAGCTTCAAACGCTTTTAAAGAACCTTTGCCCAATTTCTGCTTTAATGTATATTTATTGATGCTTGTTTGCCATATATGTTGTATAGGTCTTTTTTGCAAAGAGTGCTAGAAATTAAGGAAGGACTCCCTAATTTTTCATTCCAATAACGATTGCATATCTCTTTATCTTTGACCTTCTTACTATACACATATTTTTAAAAAAGACTTTCCTACAATCCTTAATGTTTTCCCAAGTCTCAGACTCAGTTGGACAAGAGCATTCTTGGCATTATTTTCTTTATAAATTCTTATACCTTTATATCTCTGGTTTTCATACCCTTACTTAGGTATATGTTCTTCACAAGTTGAAACTAAATGGAGACACACACATTTCCATCATTAACAAACTTTCTAATCTCCATTTTAAAGAGTCTTAGGATATGAAACCCTATCTACTGCACTTTAAAGACCTATTTTCCTAAAGGCTAAGATTTTAGCTTTATAATATGCTTATTAACCCCAACATAAAATATTTTTTCAAAGGCTTGCTATCACCTATAACCCAAAAATTCTTCTGTATTTTAGCTACTTAGTTACATTTCATTTTAACTACCTTCTGGGATATGCAGTCTTCAGGAAGACAAGTTAGATTAGCTATATATTTGTGTTTAGGTAAATAATACGACTAATACATGAATTGTAATCACTTCTGTTCACTGTACCTTTCTCTTATGGTACTTCTCTATCAGTATTGAAAATTAAATTTATTCATCTGAACATATGGCTCATTGTAGACTTTTTGATCTGCTACATATAAGATATGTGTCCTTGTATATGTTACTCAATATCACCATTTTCCAACATCTGTACAATAAGGATGATAGTAAAACCTATTTCATGAGGTTCATGAAGGTGTTGTAATAATTGAATAAATTAAATTTGCAATGTTCTTAGAGCAGCCATGAACCCAGGAAGCACTTGATAAATAGTAGTAATAATAACCCCCATAATAACACAAGGACAAATTCTCCTTCTTATTCCTTTTCAATTTCTTTCTTCATCCAATTAAAAGTGTTTCTCTCCTTATGCTCATAATCTCCCCCAAGTAAACACATACATTATTGTACTGCCTTTCTTGGCATGTTTTTGCATAAAATATATGCTTTCATCACTATTCAAATCCTTAGAGCCATACTCCCTTTTTTGTATTTTTATGACACAAACGTATGAGGCTTGGTGAGACTGCCTTGTAATCAATCTCCAGAACAGCTTTAGGATTGCTACCTGCCTTCTGTCATTCAGAGAAACAATGCTCTAAGTACCCACTACATTCCGAATGGTACCCTCCCATAAACCTTTCCTTTCTCAGCTCTCAGCCTTTTTACCTCCTCTTCTAGCCCTCTCTTGGCAGTGACAGTACCAAAATATTTTTGGATGACCTATCTTTTTCAACCAAAGGATGGGCACATTACCAAAGCCAAAGAGACTTAATGATGTATTTAAGCATATGTGATTCAACATCCCTAGACTAAGCCACTTATGTTGTCATGGACCTAGATATATTACTAACCTCCACCAGCCTCAATTTCTCTAAGTGATATATGGAGAATATTACAGGTCTTACCTTATGGGTTTGTCTCAGGAACCGAATGAAAGTATATATGTAAAATACCTGCTCAGAGCCAGGGACATAGAAAGTATAATATAAATATTATCATTTTCAATTCAGTTTAAGATCCTGGCAGGAATCAGATGACAAGGAGAGGAATTCAGAGTCACTACAGTTCAGAGAGCCACATTAGCTTCAATCTGTTCTAAAAATGTCAACTATTCACATATATCTCTGAGTCTATGGCTTACTGAGCATGTCTTGCAGAGTGAGGTATTCACCGAGCACTTACTGTTGCTGGTTCTCTGTGGCTACTCAAGGATCCCTATATTTCAGAACCTTATAGTCTAGTATTAGCCACAACAATATTAGCTAAAAGTATAGCACTGCTACATGTATATTGTTCTTGATCCTTATGAGTACCCAAGGAGTGGGTACTTTTAGTAGCATCATCCTCAATTGAGAAATCAAGAAATTAATAAACATAGAAGTTAAAGAATTTTGTGAAGCACTATAGGGTTAGGAACTAACAAGTCTATGTAAGGTTTTTAATCCAAGCTATAGGTTTAGGGTCTGCATGTTTCACTATGTATTACTTCCTTTCTGTGATAGTGAAGGTAAAGCAAAATGAATAACAAATCCATAATAATTTGTTCTATCTATGTAATCCCAAAGTCAATATACTTGGAAGCAGTAGACCTAACCAAGGTGAGAATAGTGATGCCTGAGTAAGCATCAAGGTAGATTAAAAAAAGGAAAAATGGAAGCTTCTGTGAGGAAAAAAAAAGAATAGCACAAAATCATCATGTTCTCATATCACAAGGTTTTTGGTGAAAACTGGAGGAAAAGGCATTCTAGAAGGAGCACATCACACAAATATACTTGCACACTCATCAGTCACCTATACTTAAGTTATAGTAGCTGCTACTCTTCCTGTTATCCTTACCCTTTCCCTTCATAGGCATTTGAACCTATTTGACCAGGTTGTCAGTTATGTAGGGAAATATGTTCCCTCTGATACTAATAAAAGATAATCATTATGGGACCCCAAAGACAGGACTTATAAGCTATGAACAAGAAATGGAAGTTTTAGGCTGAAGTCCCTGCTGTTAAACTACTATATTTTATGTCTTTATTGGGGGCCAATACATAGGTAGATTGTACACTGCAGATTCTTTGGTGATTTAATTCTTCTACACAGAGTCTATTTACATCCTGTCGAATTAACCTCCATCTCAATGTCATCATATGGCTTTGACCCTTTGCCATTTTGATAAAAGCCATTAACAGGAGATTGTAGAAGCCACTAGATCTGGTGTTGAAATGCACTTTCTTTTCCATAGTATGTCCAAGGGCAAATTGTGGAATTCTAAACCTCAGTTTTCTCAGCTTAAAAATAGGTTCCCAGCACTCACATCAACTGTAACAAGGTTTATTTTAGAACTCATATGTGATTTGCACTCTCCTTTTAGTTTTCTCTAGCTATTCAAAATCCTTCCTTTCTGCTTTCCTTTCTGTATGTTTCTCAATGGTGTTCACACATTCTTGGAGTATATGTGGCCCAGCCAGACTTTAATATCTGGTTAAACAGTCCTTATCTCTCTGGAGATGTCAAAAAGCTACCTCACAACCCACAAAACACTGAGACATCACCTTCAGTTTCTCAAACTTTGCATGCAGCTTCTCCTTTAAGGACAATTTTCAGTATTATTGTTCCCCTTAGCAATGTTCTTTCATGTCTCTCAAGTCAGTTTCCTAACTCAGAGTTTATAGTCTTTTACTCACTAGAATATAGTCAAGTGCTAGTTCAAGAACATCGAAGTTTGTTTGACCTGCTTCTGGAAAGGTAATTTATTTATTTCAAATGAATTGTGATAGACATTAACCTTGGTCTTTCACCAAAATAATTCCTACTTAAGAGATTTGCTGTTAATTTTTCCAATGCTAGGGAGAGCATGAATTTAAGTAAAGAATGGCCACATCAGCTAACAAAAGCAAGCCATAATTATATGAAGGAATCAGAAGAGTAGGGGGAAAAGTCTATTCATTTATTTTTATCATATTCTGACAGATGGCTGTAGCTTGCTATGATACTAACTGCCTTTATTGGCTTTGGGCCCATACAACACTTAAGTAGCCTGTACAGGGTTATTTTTTTTTAAAGAACAAAAACAATTGGTAGACAAGACACTGGCTGGCAAAGACTAAAAAGAGAAATGAAATCCATATGGCTAATGCTTGTTATACTTCTAGACTTAGTGTCTGTCTTGAGGAAATAAGAAACATTTGAAAGAAATGTTCATTAATGGTGATGACAGTATTATAAATATCTATGAAATAATACCTTTTACATATTAACCCATAAAAATAAGCCATCTAGTGGTAATTATATTTCTGCATTATATAGTAGTACTAAAATCTACCTAAGATTTATAAGTAGCTTTTTTCCTTAGGATATTTGCAATAGAATAATAGATTTACAGGCATAATTTTTCCTCCAATAATGACTAAAGGAAAAAAAGCTTGGAATGTACATATTCAGTGCTTAAATTCAACAATACCTCATGCTTTAATCCTTGAACAGCACTGAGGTTAGCCAAATCTATCTTCAGCCACAGATTTAAAGATTCATTTTAAGACAGGAAAATACTTCAGAGAACTAAATATGACCTATAAATCCTGTTTACTACACATAAACAGGAATCAACCAATCTTTTCAGACTATAATAAATGATAAATATAGAATACATTTAAATAAAGATAATTCTGTATTCCCAATATATTCTTTAGATGTTGGGAACAAAGCTTTAGTAATAAGAACAACACATTGGAGTTCATTGTCACAACAATCTGTAGTCACTTTGGTGATAGTATTTGTAGCATACATTTTAATAAAACATTCTCAGGTTCATCTCAAAATAAAACCATAAGTAAACATAATTTGTTATATTTTATAAGGAAAGGAAATTTCTTCCAAGATGAGAGGAAATCCAATTTTATATGGAGATTTATTTAGCAATCCAAATGTGAATGTAAACAGGTGTTTTAGGGAATTTAAAGAAGTTAACTGGTTGATGTAATATATGAGCAAAACAACCCAAAATTAGAATGCAGAGAAATTACTGTCTCTGATTTTTTACCTTCCCTAACCATACATCTACACACTTTCCTAACAAATTCAATATTTAACACAGAAATACATGATTTGAGCAAGAGAGAAACAGCTTTTAACAATTTTTCCACTACAAAGTCATTTGATTATCATAATAAATATTTTCATTGTCATGTCAAGTTAATAGACATGTGTCTGATATATTTTACTGAAAGTATGAAATATATGAGTTGCTAGAAACTCATTTTCCTTTTTATTCTTTTTTCTATAGAGGTGTGTGTGTCTGTGTATCTGTGTGTGTGCATGAATGTATGCGTTTGTGTCTGAATATGTATCAAAGACATTCCACTCAACATCACCCATTGGGAGAAACCAGCTGGTTCTTTATTAATTCCACAACACAAAAATGTTTGTACTCTAAAAGCAAAAGATAAAATCAAATTTAGTCGTCAGATCTTTGAACCATCTCTGCAAGAACTGTGAAGCTTGATACTGAGTATTCCATTTAAGAGCTGGAAAGCTCAAAAAGAATTGCCCCCTTTGGCAAACAGATACGCAAATAAACAGTAACATCTGCTTCTTCATTCTATTAAAAAAACACTTTGGTGTGAGGGTATAAGAATGTGCATAACAAAAGTACTTTAAATGGAAAACAACAGTTCATTATAAATACTATGATGGATTAAATGCAGCATAGATGCCTTTCAACAAATTTCATCAGATAATTATAGTTTGGCTACCATGTTCCAACACTGTCCTAGTGGCCAGGGTTGCAACAAAGAACAAAATGGAAGAAAGCCCTACCTTCAGTGATCTTAGATTCTTGTTGGGAATACAGTCTTTTCTCTTAGAGAGGCAAATAATAATACACGACTGGTGAACTAACTAGATGTGATCTGGAAGAAGAAAGATTAAAATTAAAGAAGTATTTTTACATTGTTTTTCTTTACTTGCTTTTACATTTGTCTTAGTTCAAGCTGTTAAGAAAAGCTCTTAGACTGGATAATTTGGGAAAAGCCAAAATGCATTACTTATAATTGTGGAACTATGGAGATCTAGGATCAAGGTACAAGTGAGTAGTGTCTTGTGACGATGTGTCCTTCATAGATGGCATATGTTACTATGTCCTTCCATGGTAACAGTGGTCTATCAGGTTCTCTTGACTCTCTTTTGTAAGGACACTAATGCTATTCATGATCCAACAATTATCCAAACATCCCACCTTTTACTCCAAACACATTGGACATTAGAACTCAACATACAAATTATAAAGGGATTAACACATTCAGACCATACCAAATTTCTCACCTCAACTTTCATATAAAAATTCTTTATCTGTGTTTTTATAGCATTCTGTGGGAGATATTAAAGATATGTGGCACATATCTTTAATCCCAGAACTTGAGAGGCAGAGACAGGTGGATCTCTGTGAGCTAGAGGCTAGCCTGGTCTACATGGCAAATTCCAGGCCACCCAAGATTGTGTAGATAGACACTGACTCAACCCACACAACAAATTTTTGCAGGGTACATGGAAAAATAGAATAAATGAGAGTAAACAATATATCTAAAATCAAGAAGAGATTTTGTTAGAAAGAGATAACAGTTTTTTTCTGAAAATATTAGGATACCTGAATAGGAGATTTTTGAAATTTTCATTAATTAATAATTGAAAATATTAATCTAGGTCTAGAAGAAGAGAAAAAAGGGTCTATACTGTCACTATTTTTTCAGTCTCTCTGTGTGTACATGTGTACATGGTTGTTCAAGTGTATGTACATACTTGTTCATGAGTGTGGACATCAGAGGACAATCACAGGTTTGGGTCATCACCTATTTGAAACCATATCTTTTTGTTTGCTAGTGTATATGCCAAGCTAGCTGGCCTGCAAGCTCCGGTGGGTTTCTTGTCTCCACCTCCTAACTTGCTGTAATGTCCATCCTTGTTATATGGGTTCTTGGTTTTGAACTCAGCTACTCATGCTAGCATAGCAAGTGTTTTACTCACTGAGCCATCTCTCCAACCCCTGTTCTATATCATTTTCTGAATGCTGAATGTAGAAAACACTTTATCGTATTTATTTTAACTTGTGTTTTTAACACCAGTGGTTAGAAAAGTTTAACAATATTCTGCTAGGTCACTAGGTAGTATGTAATGAATCTAGTTCAAACCTAAGTATTTCTGGGCTAGGTGTTTTAGCATATACCTGTAATTTCAGAACTCAGGAAGTGAGGCAGGAGGATTGCCATGGGTTGAGGCCAGCTTTATGTGAAATATGAGTTCCAAGCTACTTTGTGCTATAGAGTGAGAATGAACGTCTCTGTCTCAATTCAAGAACACAAGCAACAACAACCAAAGAAACCCATAACAACAAAGTCTCAGAAAGTAAACAAGCAAAATCTGATTCTAGAGCTCACCCATGATAGATATGGGTAATTAAGAGTTTCACTGATAGACTTAATGATGAATTTCTGTGAATGATGGATGAAGTCTTGAACAATTTAAAATAGTTTAATGCAAGAATGAGAAAACTAAATTGTGAGAATCCTGATATAGGACAAAATTACTGAAAAGTAATAATCTAAGAGCACCAAGAAGAAAGGAAAATTTTTCCAAGGCAGAAGTAATTATAATTTTCAGATTCTACAGATGAGTCAAATAAAATATGGATGAGAAGAGACCTTTGACTCTTACTAAGAGTTTTAAGCAGTCACTTTTAGTAAAATGTTGAGTATGAAGCAGCACAGCTTTGGTTTTGAAGTAGTAGGACATAAGATTATAGAGACAACAGATAAATTCAGTGAAATGGTAGATTGAAACAAAACTAAATCAAGGTAAATCATTCATATACATTGAAAAGGGAAATAAAGGGAGAATTACATTCCATAAGTTATTCAGTAGTCAGGATAATGATATCATTCAGAGGTAGAAATTAACATATCAGGTCAGAGAGCAAGAACATGGAAAAGTGCAGGTGTGACAAAGTGAAGCTAAAGGAAACAGGATAATCCCACACAATAGTTGAGGCTTCTTTCTGAGCCTCCAATAGGGGTGATGTGGTGATAACACAGTTTGAGAATTCCTACATTGCACATCTATAAAAAGTTACTTTTGTCAATATCATGGCAGAAGGTGGTATTATAATCCCCCACCCTTACTTAAAGTCGGCTGTCAAACTTAAATCATATATTCCCAAAGGCAAGCAGCTACCTTGCCAAGTCATGATTATAAGTCATATTTCTTTCCTCCATCTGACATACATACACAGAACTCTAGGCAGTCCCACATTACTGACAAAAATACTCAATAGTGACATATGTATACCTCAGGGCTTACATTGATAAAGCAGCTGCTAACTTATGACTACTTCTAATTCATCTATGGAATTATCAACTACAACATGATATTAACCCCCTTAGAAAATTTAATTTCTTTTGGCATAAAATATTCACAATCTTCTGTGTCTCCCGAATTCAATTAAAATAATTGTCTTTCATGCATGACAGTCCAATCTTTCAAATTTTGTCATTTACTATAGTGAACTGTGTCAAGAACCTAGGTAACTTTGCAGCAACACATTTCTGGTTGCTTTTCAACAGCTAAATATTAACAAAGTCAAAACCTTTGATTCTAGATAATGTATTGGATATATGTACAAATATGTGTTTTTGTGCATGTGTACATATAGGCGTGCATGCATCTATGTATCAATAGTTTTTGGTTTTGCAAAACACTTTCACTTGGTACATTGTCTCAGACTGTACAACCCTGGAAGATGAATATGATAAGAAGCAGCCCCAATTTACATGCAATAAGACCCTTGGGGAAATCTTATTAACAGACCCTATGGCATTTGGGATAAGAATTGGAGCTAGAATTCAAGTCAACACAACCAGCACAATAATCTTCGCATATGACAATGTTTCTGCTATGTGGAGAACTCCAAACTATCCCCTTTTCTCTATTGGTGAATTGTCTTATGGTTCAGTTAATCTTCCCTTCCTAAAAACATAACCTAGTTTTTATTCTATTCATATTCCTAAAAAAATAACCTAGTTTTTTATTCTATTCATATAAAAAATCTTGATGAGCCTAAATGTTCAGAAAACGGAGGGGTTCTGGGTAATTGGATTTGGTGATTAGCTTAAGGTTAAATAGAACTTTTCAAAAAATGTCATTCTTGTTGAAAACCATTCTTAAATATAAATCCACTTTCCTTTAAATCCAAATGATAATAATTTAATCTTTCAAAGTGATATCTGAATTGTCAGTTTAGACATGAATTTCTATTATATAGTGCTCTAAACAGAAAAGATATTGTAGAGTGAATAAAATGTCTAGTGGCCCATGGATATTTGTTGCAAATTTTAATGGTCTCTAGTGAGTAGTGGAAAAGAACAAGATTCAGAGTTAGAAATCTTGAGCCCAAGTCCAATTCTGCCACTAAATAAGTATATGAGATTGATAACATCTCTGTCTTCAACACAACCTCATTTTCTTCAACTGTCAGATGAGGGAATGAGGCTAAATATTTAAGATCATTTATGGTTTGAAATTTCTGTCATTCTGTGGCTTATCTTCCTGTGACTTGCATCTCCACTGAAAGAATTCTGATAATTTAAGCTTTCTGATAATTTAAGTTGAATTGTAATTAACTGCAAATTTTAGTTGGATTACTGAGATACTTTCAGAATTTCTAATAGGTAAGAGGGAATTACGAAGATGCTACACATCCCTATGTGTTGGGAGGGAGTGGTGATGGCAATCAAGTATACTTAAGTAAGCACTCCTAGGTCGTTGTAAAGCTAGCCTAAAAGATGATCTCTCTGATACACAAATACTCAGTAAAACTTTGTTTGCTAATTTTTAAATATTCTCTCTCTCTCTCTCTCTCTCTCTCTCTCTGTGTGTGTGTGTGTGTGTGTGTGTGTGCGCGCATGCACACGCATATATGTGTGTGTGTGTTTTTAAAATTCAAAACTTTTCATGGACATAGGACTTAAACCACTTATGTAGAAATTTGCCTCACATGGGTCCATATTTTGAAGCTGAAGTAGAATTTCAATGTCTCTCCTCATATCTTAATTTTCTAATTATAAAGTAAGTAGAACAGTATTTCAAACAGTCAGAGTCAGATCCAAGTCCCAACCAGGCATTTTTATGCTGCATCTTATCTGTTTTTGGTGGGAGTTTCTTTCCAAGTGTTGACAATGATGCATAGAGAAAATACAGGTTTCTCACTCTATTTATCATATAGGTCATAACAGTGCATGGAATCACTGTACTCTTGAAGTTGACCTTCGCTTCTTTGTGTCCCTGTGCTGTATTGGAGTGGTTAATTTGAACCAATGCTTCTCTTTATGTTCTAAAATTCACACAGCAAGGGCGGACAATTTCAGAGGAAAGGCATGATTTTTCACAAATTCTCCTGTGCTCTAGGGGAAGTGTACTTATTGAGCTTTAAATCACAGCACAGATCCCCATTTGACTGTTTCTTGGGTTTTCAAATTGTGGGGGAAGTTAATGTTGTTTCAATTGATGTGATTATTATATATTCTACATGTTTTAATCAGCAGTTGAAGATTTGGATTTGTGCTTTGTGACAAGTTCATGAAAGCTACAATTTGAAAAGCAATTTTTAAAATTGAAGTGGCAAATGTCTTCTATTCTCCATAACTTACAAAGATTTCCTTGTTTGGTCAGCAAGGGTAAATATTTAAAGTAATTATGAATGAGTTGTATATGCTTGTATATGCTCTCTGGCCCTAAAGTTTGGGGTGTTCTTTTAGGTAATAGAGGAATAGCATGTGAAAATAGTCTCAAGCACTATAGTAATAACTGTGAGATTGGAGAGGAAGATAAAATCATGAATGTTTGACAAGACATTTCTCTGAAAATTTTTCAAGAGTTCCCAATCCCCTCTCACAGAGATAGTGATACTTAAAACTACATGTTCCAACCAAATGAATAGTTTCAGACCATGTTATCTCAACACTATCATTGACATTTCAAGATGAACAATTAATTGGTGTCTACATCCTGAGGAGCCAACTGCCCAGTATAGGATATTTAACAGCCTCTCCCACTGCATGTCAGTAACAAGAAGCATCCTCCCCCGAACTATGACAACATAAAATGTCTCCAAACATCGCCATATGTTCCTTCCTACCACTAATTAATCCACAGCTGAAAACACTTCCAACCTCACTTAAGTACTTTTCCATCATTGTGTCCCGGCCTACTGTCAGTACTTGTGAGGCAGAATCTTTGTTTGTGTGTTTGGTTTTTTTCATTAAGAAATTTTTTTATTCATTTTACATACCAAGCACAGATCCCCCTCTCTTCCCTCCTCCCACCTCCCCAGCCTCCCCTTTCAGCCCATCCTCCATTCCCTCCTCCGAAAAGGTAAGGCCTCCCATGGGGAGTCAGCAGAGCCTGGTACGTTCAGTTGTGGCACACTACATAAACCCTCTTCTGGGTCTTCCCTCTTTCTCTTCTCTTTTCCCAAGGCTCCTGATGGAGGATTGACATAGTGTCTAATCTATAGTGTGACTCACACTGGAAACCATCTAATCATATGCATGTAGCTCTGAACCTCCCTCAAGTTTTCCTTCTAATACAATGACAACTCCTGACACAGGTTTATCTCCAATTTGCTTGTTGTGACTCTCATTTCTTTGTGAGAGTCTTAAGTAAAAGGAGTATATTTTGATACATTGGATATGTATACATTTGGTACTGTCTAATTGGTCTGTGTTCTGGGAATGCAGATGGGGGAAGATTATTGTATATTCTTGCTGAATTCTCACATTAGATACATAACAAGTGAGGCCTGCGTTCTAAAGCAACAAAGAAATCATACACACCCTATTTGCAAATGTAACAATTTTGTTTGTCTATCTCTCTACCTCTCTATCTATCTATCTATCTATCTATCTATCTATCTATCTATCTATCTCTATCTATCTATCTATCTATCTATCATCTATCTATCTATCTATCTATTTATCATCATCAATCCACCCATCCATCATCTATTTATATCCAAGATTTCCTTTCTTTTTCACCTGTACTTCATTCTCATCATATTTACTCTTTAATCTTTCTCTTCTGCCTTACATAATCACTATACTACTTTTAGGAATCTGTAAGCTCTTCTGATATTATTCTTTGCTAAAATGTTTTAAAAGATACAGAAGCCTGGAAAAGTGACATATTTGGTAAGATGAACCCAATATAGAATGTCCAGAAACATAGAGGGCATTGGGGACAATAGCAGTGCTAAAGCTGACAAGTTCACAAAGGACAGATCATGAAGGGTCATATAAAAGTAGCACACCTTCATTTTAAAAATATAAAGAACACATAACCATGAAGAAAAATGATGACAAATCCAATCACCAGAAGACAATTACTATGAAGATTTCCATGTTGACTTCTAAATTGGATATCTTTGGAGTGAAAATATGAGGTCATGCACGTTTGGTTGACAGATGGGAGAGGATCATACATGTAGATGTGTATATATACTAAAGTCCCATGTCCCATATATTACTATATGTACATACATATTCTGTATAATATACTTGTGAATTAATATATACATATAAAATTCTCTATATTTTATAGCATGAAAATTACTGTTATATTAATATTTTATGGCAACTAAGAATAAAAATTATTTAAAACTAAGTAAAGCTTAAAGAATATTCTTTAAGATACTGAATATTATTTCACAGTGAAACAAATAAAATGTGTATAGACAATCCTAATGAAATAACTCTGCCCGTCATTTTCTTTGTTGGGGTGCATAACTATTGCATCTCTGTACATATATTTTCACTTCAAATTACAGTATACATGAGATTTTTCCCCATTATATATGACCCTTTTGTTGGCTCAGCATAAATTGATATATTGGATTCCCTAGCTTTTAATTATTTTTCTGTGTGGATTTCAGAGAAACAGTGTACATGTGAATTTATATATATATATATATATATACACATGTAAAATTCTCTCTAATTTTTATAGCATGAAAATTAAGTGAGATTGCCTCTGAGGTTGTATAATCTGATTCTGGTTCAACTAATTGTAGTTACAGGCCATTATGAATACAGGATTTTGGTGGGAAATTGTAGATATAGATACCTTGTTAACAGCTGAGAGATAATCAGCATTCTTAACATGCTTATGAAATTGCTAATTCTTTATACTTTCTGTGATTCTGTAACATTCCTTAACATAGATGATTGGATCCTTCCCAGTTCTTTGGGTATGTTCTTTTATAGCCAGTGCATGAGCAAGGGCATTGATGATTAAAGATGGTAAGTTTTTAGGGACCAAATCTTGAAGTATTAAATGTAACTTTTCTTACACTAAGTAGTTCATTAACGAGAACTCAGCCACATGACCACATGTAAGTGACCTAACACATGGTAAATATAGTGTATCTGTGTGCATAGGAAGAGTGGAGGGATGTTGATTGAGGGACACTCTCTGCCACAGGCTACCACTTTGCTTTTGAAGTTGATATTTAAGATGATGTTAAGATCCATTGGGAGCTTGCTTCTAAAGATATGTTATGTTGGATAGGGTAGAGGACTAATATAAGTGGAATTTCTTATCCTTTTTTGGAATTTTAAAAATAATCTTCACATTTAATATACTTGTATGAATAAGACTTTCAAAAATGAGAGATGATACATGGCAGAGAGTAATCAATATCCATTAAAATTTACATTAGAATAACAATCTAGATTCTCAACCTGAAAAGTTTAATGAGAAATTCTTAGGTTCTGCACTGTATTCCTTTGTAATTAATTGGATACATTGTTTCTTTAAAATAAGATGCCTTTTCTGATGTAGATTGCAATTCAACAAAAATAAATGATATAGAAAAGTATACTGTGTCAACTGGTTCATAAAATAAATGAGAAAATTTTAATTTTGTAGAAAATGAGGGTAAATAAAAAGGCAATCAATGTATATAATACTGTTTACCAACCCCTCCTTTAACAATATTATAAATAAATGAATGAATGAATAAATAAATAAATAAATAAGAACCCAAGCAACCAGTGAAGACAATTCTATAAACTTGGCAGTTTGCTCTAACTATGGAAATCAGAAATTAACTTCCTTGCCTTTGTGATTAGGACTGGAAAAGCTTATTTATAAAAACAATTTACGATTATCAGAAAATGTGGTGTCTGATTTAATGTGGAAGGTATACTCACAGAGTTTTCCATGGCTACCTATTCTGTTCCTGTTTCAAGCATTCCCTGATGGGGAATGAGCTACTGAAAACCATTGAGTAGTTTTTAATTATTCCCTCATGAGGATAATGTACAAATTGCACAGAACATTGGTAAGCTTGCTTACCAATATCTTTCTAATTTTTATCAAATTTGAAAAGATTATACCCTCCAAATCATGTCTCAAGACCCAACTTACTATTAACTATAAAGTTAATTAAAATATACTAAACTAACTTATCTAAAACAGTTTTATGTATTGACCTGAGACTTTTTATCCAACATTTGCATTAATAGAAAATATTAATTTCATATTTACCTTTCACCTGATATAGCTTTTAAAATACTTTATGTGTATGAATGTTCTGCCTGTATGCCTGTATGTGCACTACATGCATGCCTGTGCCCACAGAGGTCAGAAGAAGGTATTGGATCCCCTGGAACTAGAGTTAATGAAAGTTATGTGCCATCATGTAGGTGCTGGAAACCAAACCCCAGTTCTCTGCAAGAACAAGTATCCTTAGCTACTACACAATCTCTCCAGCCCCTTAACATCAAGTTCTAAATTAAAATTAGATACACAAAGTGTAGGTATAACTTAAAGAAATAATGAGATGTTTACTAGGAAAAATACCATTATTATTAAGTTGGTACACACTTGATAAATGTGGTTGAGGGTCTACTAAAGCAACTTAATCAAATGTTATAGAATTCACAGTATTTTTGTTCTCTGTACAAATCTATACCAGCACCACAGTTCTGTTTTACCTTTAAGTATCCTGTATCAGAAATATTTGATTTATATGGAAAAATCTGATACAGTATTATTTGACAATTCCCTAATATCCCCCACATTCTAAACAAAGAGACAACACTTTACTCTTCTAATAGTTTTCAATATGTATTACCTTCTTAATATAATTTTCCCCTTTCTATAATTTTGATTTGATAGAAATATTTCTGTTAAAACACTCAGCTGAGTGCTTTGCATACATAAACATTCATCTTTGACTATGTGAATTAAGATTATATTGCCTGACAATGGCCGAGAGATACACTAATCTGTGAGTATAACAATAAGGCATTAGGAGATAGTTTTATATTATGCCCATTTAGCAGAGTAATAATAGTAGTATGCTGTCTCCTATGGCCTATTCCTTGTCTAACCACTGTTTCCTTGCACTGATAAGCCAGATTCTTTTTGAAGTAGATTGCAGTTAGCACAGACACCCACAACAGGTCAAGGTGCAAAGAATAAGAGACTAGAATGCTCAGCCCTAAATGAGACATTTCTAACACACTCTGTCCTCCCAAAGCTCAGATATCATTGCAGAAGAGGAAGTGGAAGGATTGCAAGAGCCAGAGATGGTGGGTGACTTTAAGGAAACAATGTTTTCTGCACATAGCAGAGAAGCTGCACATATGAAATCACAGAAATTGTGACAGTGTTCACAGGACCCTTACAAGCTCATGACAGACAAAATCCCAGCACGTAGAGAGGAGGTAGGCACAAAGAACCACTCTTACATAAGGAGCTATTGACAATTGATAGCTTCCTGGAGGAGGAGAGTCAGTTAATTGATCACTGTCTTGCTCAGCCTTCATAATAGAAGATTCCTCCTGCAGTAGATGGGAATAATTCAGAGACCCATAACTGGACAATATACAGAGAGTGAAAGACCTTGGAAAACTCAGTCTTAAATGGGATGTCTACATCAAATCCATCCCATCCCAGGTCTCAGGAAATTTAGCAAAAGAGGCTAAGAGCCAGTAGTGATGAAAGACACCAAGGAACAAGACCTTCTAGACACAACAGGGCTGACACACATATGAACTCACAGGCACTGTGGCAGCATGCACAACGCCTGGACAGACCAAAGTCAGACGGGTTCCCAGTGCTGACAGGGGAAGTGAACACAATCCCCCATCCCGAAACCAGAGTCTATCTCTAATTGACAGCTGCTCAAAATGAAAAAATTAGTTTTCTCCAGTGCAGTCTCACTGGGTATACAAACCACACTTAAAGGCAGGCCCTATGCCAAAGATTAGGTGACCAACACAAAACAAACTCAATTGTATTTTTGGAAGATTTTTGTCTCATAGTGCTTTGTCTGGGCAGTTTTCTAACCTTAATATGTAACCTTACTTACATATTATATTTTCCAGTTTTGTGTTTTTATGGTAGGGGTGTGTGTGTGTGTGTGTGTGTGTGTGTTTCTCATGCTTTTACTTTGGCTCTAATTTTTCCGTTTGTTTTGTCTATTTTGATTTGTTTGTTTGTTTAGTTACGTCTATTTTCTAATAAGAGAGA
>LZPO01065538.1:809912-827444 GCA_001675575.1 Neotoma lepida
TATAAGAACATATGGCTTACAAAAGAAGGCTCAAGAGATGGCTCAGTGGATACAAGTACCTGTCACACAAGTATAAGTACCAGAATTCAGATCCTCAGTGTCTTAGTTAGGGTCCCTATTGCTGTGCTAAAATACTATGACCAAAAAGTAACTTGGAGAGGAGAGGGTTTACATCATCCAATACTTCCAACTCACAGTCCATCATTGAGGGAAGTCAGGGCTAGAACTGAAGCAGAAGCACAGACAAATGCTGCTTCCTGCCTTGCTCATCCATGGCTTGTTCATCCTGATTTTTCTTTGACCTTCCAGGACCACCTGCTCAGGGCTGCCACAGCCCACAATGGCCTGGCACTCCCATATCAATCACTGCTTAAGAAATTACTGTACAGGCGGGCCTGGAGAGAGGGCTCAGTGGGTAAGAGCACTGGCTGCTCTATCAGAGGACCTGGGTTCAATTCCTGGCATCCACATGGCAACTCACAGTTGTCTGTAACCCCAGTTCCAGGGGATCTGACACTCTTGCACAGACATACATGCAAGCAAAACACCACTAAAAAATAAATAAAGCCAGGTATGATGGTGGTACACACCTTAAAAACAAACAACAACAAGAAGTGACTGTACAGGCTTGTCTACAGGCCAGTCTTAGGGAGGCATTTTCTCAATTGTGCTTCTCGCTTCTCAGAAAACTCCATCTTGTGTCATGTTGACAGAAAAGGGAACAGCACAATTAACCCCTTGTCAACTTGACACGCAAATGCATCACTTATTAATCCATAGCCTTTCTTTTCTTACTCATCTCTAAGATCTCATATTAATATCAATATCACAATATAAAACACTCCAAAGTCCCAGAGTCTTCAAAAATTCAATCTCTTTAAAATATCCAAAGTCTCTTAAAATTCCAGTCTCTCTAAAACTCCTGAGTTTCTCTACAAGTTCAAAGTCTCTCAACTGTGAGCTCCTGTGAAATCAAAAAGCAAGTTGTACACTTTGTTACTCCAAGAGGGTAATCAGGCCACAGTTACAATCAAAACAAAGCAAAACCAAAGTCCAACATGCAAAGCTTGGTGTTGACCTTCTGGGACTCATGATCTTTTGGGCACCAGGGGGATTCATTTCTCCACTCTGCTGTTGGCAGCTTGTCTGAGGCTCAGGCTAGCTCCACTCCACAGCTGCTGCTGTCCTTGGTAGTAAACCCATGGTATTTACATCTCCAATATGCTGGGATCTTCACCAAATCTGAGACATCACCTTCACCAATGGCCTCCCACAGTGCCAAGCCTCAGCTGCTCTCCATGAACCCTTCATGCCTCCAAAACTAGTAAGACCTGGGAAACTTACTCATTACCAAACTCACCTGCCAGCACAAGGTACAGCCTTGGCCATCTCTACATCACAGCATCTGTGTGCTCACCCTGGAGAAACACTCCCCGGAGAAATGTGCTGAATCACAGAAGATGCTTGTGCCCCAGCTGACAAGCATCAATTGTCCCAACAAAACAAATATTTCACTGTGGTGGTTGGAGTCTCTTGTTAATCAGTCTATTCTTCAGCTCCAGCAGACCAGAATCACAGAGTATTAATTCAAAATAGCATGTGAAAGGTCCAGACAGAGTTTTTTCTTCTGTTGAAATCTCACAAGACAGGCCTCTATTATCTGTGTTGCTCAAAGCTCTTACTTTACAAGACCCCACAGAAGAGCCCACTGAGCTGTAAGCATCCAATGTCTTTTCCAACCTGAAGTTCAAATGCTACCACATTCTCCTCAAGAAACATGTCCAGAATCTGTCACAGCAATTCCCCACAACCTGATATCAATTTCTGTCTGAATTAGGGTTTCTATTGTTGTGCTAAAACACCATGACCAAATGGAACTTTCACCTTATGCTTTTAACAGTGAAGAAGCTCAAGTTAGGGACCTTGTGGTGATATATTGTGTACCCTAATAAAATTTATGTGAAGATCAAAGAAGCAGAGCAAGCCACAGGCACCACCTCTTACCTCACCAACTCCTCAGCCTGAAAGAGCTCCAGCCAAACTGGCTTCAGCTGAAAAAGCCCCTAGCTGAAAGGGACACTTCTGCTAAAAAGCCTTTAGTTCCTGTCTCCTCACGCCTTATATACCTTTATCAACCCAGCCATCACTTCCTGGGATTAAAGGTGTGTATGCTTCCCAGTACTGGGATTTAAGGCATGTGCCGGGCATTCTCTCCTAGGCTGAGTCAATCTCATGTAGTCCAGGGTAGCTTTGAACTCACAGAGATCCAGACCGATCTCTGCCTCCCGAGTTCTAAGATTAAAGGTGTGTGGCACCACTGCCTGGCCTCTATGTTTAATCAAGTGGCTTGTTCTGTACTCTGATCTTCAGGTAAATTTTATTAGTGTGCACCACCACAGTATACATCACCATGGGACCTGAGGGAGAAACTGAAGCAGAGGCCTTGGAGGATAAAAGTTTACTGCTTGATACCCTTGGCTTTGCTCATCCTACTTTCTTATACCATCTAGGACCACCTTCCCACAGATGACAAACCCCATAGTAGACTAGGCACTCCCACATCAATCGTCAATTAAGAAAATACCCCCATAGACTTGTCTACAGGCTAGTCTGATAGGGGCAATTCCTCAATTGAGGCTCCTTCTTTCCAGATGACTTAAGCTTGTGCCAAGTTAACAAAAGAACAAACCAGCACAAAGACACACAAAAAAATACACATACCTTTTGTAATATAGTTTGAACAGATAGTGTTTGTTGATTTTGAGTCAGCTAACATAAGTTATTAGAACATGATCCTTCTCTATGAAGATTAGGTTACAGATAATGTCAGACAATGGAAATATACTAAATAGGAAATACCTGATACCAGCTTTATCCATAATATTAACTAGCTGTTACTTAAGTAAATCACTTTCCTTCTTTTTCTTATTGAAAAATGAGGGCATTGGGCTACTAGAAGATTTATGATGAAGTTCCTTCCAACTCTGTGATTCTGTAGATGTCATTCTCATATTCTTCTCATTAAGCCCAAAGGAAAAAGTACAGAAACTCAGTTGAATGTCTACATGCCAAGTTCAGCATAAAATGTGCTTCTTCTGTACTTTAACAGACCAACAACAAAATCTTAATGTTTTCAGTAGCTGCACAAACCTAGTATGTGTATGGTCTGATAGAAATGGCTCTGGAGCCAATATACCAGAGTTTGGAAATTCTGCATCACCAATTATTAGTAATGGGACCATGGACCAGTTTCTGCATCTCTTTGTGTTTTGTTGTTCTCATCTGTGAAAGGGACATGAACATCATAATAAGCTTGCTATAAGTACAAAGTGATATAATGCTTTTTGAAGTAGAATCGTGAATGGTGCAACTCAACACTCAAATGTTGTTTCTTGTCAGTATTATAGAAATTATCAGTTACCAACTTTTACCAAAATTCTCTGGGTCTTGATTTTGTCATTTAGATAATAAGATATTAGTGCCAACATCAAACACACATGAGGATCAAAATAATACATTTACAGAAACTTAGTACCTGACCCCTCTAGATCGGGAAGAGATTAGTAAATTCATGAGATAGCAATCTTTTAATCCTAGTTATAAAACTGATATGAGATTAAGAACATTTTTCATTAATAAAATATCCCTACATTCTAAATATCATACAAGTTACTGTTTTATCCATGAATATTATTATGCCTGCCTTTTTTTTCCTTTAAAAAATATATCCTATTGCCTCCTTTGAGGACTGGCTTCTTTTCCTTAGTACTATGTATAAATGCTTTTCCTAGTGAATAAATATGTTTACAGCACAATTTGTAATGATTGTATATCATACGTTCTTAAAATCACTTAATGAAATATCAAGTATTAAAGATATGAATAGGTTGTTTTGGCTATTATAAGTATCATTGAAATAAGTGACTTCTTAAATAAATTGTCATAGACAACATTTCCTGAAGATAAACTCCTAAAAGCATAATTGTTATGTAAATAATACGTGTATTGAAAATCTTTTGGTATATAATGTTAAATTGCCTCTAGAAAGATGCAGGAATCTCAATTTCATTCAGTAACTCAGACCTTTAGAAAACAGTTAACCTCCATGATACTCAAGCCAAATTCTCTATTGTCAGCGTTTTTCATCACCTGACATGTAGAGTTGTTGGGGCTCTTTTCTTTAAATATGCTCTTTTTCCTTTAAATGTGGAAGCTAGAAATGAATCTTCTGCATTTGGGCATATGTTGCAAGGTGATGTTGACTTTTCACTTACTGAGAGGTTTTATATTATACATTAAAATGCAACACTAGAATGTGCTTTGTTTAGCAGTGCATTTTACTGCCATAGAGGGCACAGTAGAGTGGTTAAGATTCAGGACTTTGAAGGCTAAATAACCTGTGTGCTGATTCTAGAACTGTCACTTGCTTACCAGGTGAATTTGGATAAGATGTTTAACCTATTTTTGCCTTCTTGTTCTTTAAAAACCCAATGAGGAAAATAGCATAACCTGTTTCACATGAGTAAAGAATGAATGTGATAATGAGTACATAATAGAACACATGGCACTTAGCACCCAGTGAAGATAGAGTACAGGGACAAATATATATATATACATATTTGTTTTTCTCAAGTCCTTACTTATGAATATATCACTACTATTTATGAAATGTCCAGTTATACTAATAATGAACAACCTGTGATCATTCCGTAGGAATATAATATAATAGCATCATTACTCCACATGTACAAAGTTCCACAGCAGGCATAATGAAAGTATGGTAACAAAGTGCAGAGTTGAGTTTGTCTCTGGAAATCAAGGTAGAAATTTGTTTGGAAAAAAGGAGAGAGTTCCTGGAGTTATGAGACTGTTCTACATTTGGAGAAGAGTTTGGGTTGCACAAATAATTGCATTTTGTCAAATCTCAACAATGATATATGTTAACAGTGTATATTTTCACATATAATTTTTATATTGAAAACAAACTATAAAATATCAACTCTATATAATAATATTGGAATCTGAAATATGTTTTGAGAAATTTTCTAATGTATGCCAATTCTCAAAAACTAGCAAAAGTTAGTAGAGAGAGAAATGAAGAGATGCACTGAACAGATAAAATGGGTACAATCAAATGTGAACTGTACAAGCTTATTGATTATTAAATGGGGTAACTTACTTCAACTGAACCACATGTTTGATATTTTTAAATAAAAAAATTAATGAATATCTGCCCAAAATCTTGTATTTAAGTTTTGGTAGTGAGGAAAAGCCTGAACACTAGTATCTAGGATGCTCTGATTATCTAAATCTGATGGTTCAACACAGTCATCTATTCAGAATCCTGATTAAGGAATGAGAAAAGCATAATGAATATCAACTATGGAATGGCAACATTTGCTAGTCAGTGAGGAAGCAAGGAAAGGAGGGACCGAGGAAGGGACAGAGTGACAGAGATGATGATGAGGAGGAGCAGAAGAAAAGACAAATTACCAAAGACAACTCAGTTACTTCTGGATTACCTGAAATATTTGTCTAGCCCTTCCAGGTCTGGTGAGATTTGCCATAGTATGATGGTTTGAAATTTGTAGAGTTTGTGAGGTTTGTAGAAATTGGCTCTAGCATTTACCGGGAAACTTTTCTCTTTTCTCCCACTAGGCATTTCCTGTTCAAACATGGATCTGGTTCCTCTGCTATCTTCAGTGCAGCCAGTCAGAACTACCCTCTGACATCCAATACTGTCTACTCACCACCTCCCAGGCCGCTGCCTCGGAGCACCTTTTCCCGACCTGCCTTCACTTTTAACAAACCTTATAGATGCTGCAATTGGAAGTGCACAGCCTTGAGCGCCACTGCAATCACAGTGACTTTGGCCTTGTTACTAGCCTATGTAATTGGTAAGCCCTTTATTCTATGTATGAGTTTTCTTTTTAACCCAAGTTTGTTTTGTTTGGAGTGGGGCTGGAATTCATTCTCAGTGCTGGGATGCACAGATTTGTACCATAGCTAAGTGCTGTAATAACAAATGGATTTCTAGTTCTTTTTTTTTCATCCCCAACCTTAAATACTGCTGTTGGGTGGGAAGAGCATTCTTTGCGAAGAAATATTTATACTACTAACACAGTCTTATTAATTGCAATTGCTGTAGTTAGCCATGTTCCTTTCAATTAAAAGGTTGTTATGGTTTTCTCATTAGAAGTCATAAGTACTAATCTACAATAGCTTCTTAAATTATAGGTAATATGGCGACTGAGTTTTTCAGGTAGCGATTTCATTAAAGCACTTGGGAGCTTTCAGAAAATTCAGTGCACAATGTCTTCCCAAGGATTCATAGGAACCAAAACATATAACCTTATTTTCACAAGAAGTTAAAAAGTGTGTGGTTCTTGAGTTTGGGAGGGTAATTGTAAGCGTTCTTTCTACTTTTAAGGAAAAATATTGTTCTTCAGTCACTCTGATTAAAATCACCCACACTTAATAGAAAATTGTATTGATTTTTCTGGATGGCATTTTATTTTGACTGAATATTAATTTCCTTGCTTGAGTGGTTCTGCCAGTTTAAAATATAAATACTTTAAGAAACATGTGTTTTTGAAAGCCTTGTTCCAACAATAAAAGGAATATCCCGATTAAAAAAGAAAACTATCTAGATATGTCACTAACAATTTCTTTTCAGGTTTAACCTGAAATTCCATTTCCCAACTGAAGAAGAATTATTCACTAAGGTATAATGAATATGATTCTGAGAAATGGACAAAAAGATATTTAGATTTTCTTATACTTGTAAATAACAAATGTTTGATTGGTCTCCAGTTTTCTGAAATGCTAACAGGTAGCCTTCACATAACCAGTTTCTATAGGAGCCATGAAACAGGAGGAGATATGAAAATAAACCGATAGCTTTGGCAGAGATGTTACTGGAGTGTCAGCAATAAAGGGACATAGCCTCTGCTGATGTCCATGATTCTTGCTTAGAAATTTCCATCAAGCAATCCCTACTCTAGTCAACATGGATGATACTTTCCTATGTCAAAAATATTTCCTTTGTATCAGATTTCACTGAATACTCAGATTGTATGTTTATTTAACTTATAATGACTTGTAATGAGAAATACTTTTGATGGGATTAAAGGATAAAGAAGAATTGCAGTTCCAGTATGATTTTAACATGAAATCATTCAAAATAAGGAATAAGGGCCAGCAAGGTGGCTTAGCATGAAAAGGTAGTTGCCACCAAGCCTAAGAATCAGACTTCAATCCCTTGAACCCATTTTATAGAAGTAGAGAACTTTACCCTGCAAGTTGTCCTGTGACCTCCACACAACTCCATGACATATGTTCCCATATACATGCACACAAACATGGTAAGTGTTAAAAATAAAATATTCAAAATAAGGAGTAATCTGAGATGTTCCAGTACCATCAAGACCCCTCAAAGTGTTCTTGCTCTATCACTGCCTGGGGGAGGGGGCAGTCCCCAGCAGCACAGGGCTCAAAGGAAATCCACAGAGTCAGTGCATACTAGACTTTTCTATCTGAGGGGGTTAGCAAAAAGACACTCACACTCTTTCGTCATGATTTCCTTCCTTATTCTCTATTCTTCTCTGTTCTTCCTGTGTTCTTTCTATTGAATATTTTTTCCTACAGCTTATATACCCCAACAAAGTTTCTCAGGCAATATAGGAATTACAACGTGGTTTCATTCTGTTTTTCAAGTGAATGATTACAATGAATATAAAGCAAACAGTAAACAAAAGCATGTTTTCCATATCCCTTACATGATTAAACATTTTATGTATTACAGATTAATAACAAATTACCCAAGAACCCATGTACATTCATACCCAAGGAACTTGTTATAGATTAACTGTATAGGCAAGCAAGCTATTCTTCTCCGTCAGGTCTTTTACTGGCAGGGGGCATCTTGCAGTTACAAAGAAAGGGTCAATTACATTATTACTTATCTTGAAAGCTGATCTTATAAGGAATCTTAAAGGAATCACAAACTTAAACTTTTATATTTGAAAAAGAATCATTCAGCTCTACTTTAAATCTTTAATTACCCACTCATCAATAGTATATATATATACATATATATATATATATATATATATATATATACATGTATATCAGGAGATTGAAGGCAAAAATGGGTATAAGGAATTAATCATCACCTTTGATCATCAACCAACCCAGCAAGGAAAGTATTTCAGGTAGTAACAATTGGGCTGCTTTGTATTTTTGACCTCATCTGTCTGTCCTTGTGAACTTTGGATTTTTTTTCTGGGGTTTTTTATCTCAAAGCTATTATCAAAAC
Organism: Neotoma lepida; assembly: GCA_001675575.1. Classification (NCBI taxonomy): domain Eukaryota; kingdom Metazoa; phylum Chordata; class Mammalia; order Rodentia; family Cricetidae; genus Neotoma; species Neotoma lepida. The sequence goes on from LZPO01065538.1 coordinate 818,230, forward strand.
ATCTGATATAACCTGAAGTTATTTTAAGGCTTTGTTTCAGCTAATGATGCACACCAAAACCTGGGAACACATCTCCCAACATTAAGATTAGAAGAATTTAAACTAGCTGGGCTACTGGGACTCAATCGTTTTTCTCAATCATTAACCTAAGCCACAGTCTATATGAGTCAATAGAAACGCATGTGTTCTAGCTGTGTGACACTTTCTTGTTTATATTTTTTATCATCAAAATTCTATTTAAACTGTAATTATTATTAACAATTAGACAGTACAGCATAAGAATAAATCATCTTCATAGTAATCCACAGATAACAATGCCCAGTAGAATGGATGTTTCCATGAGATAAACACAGTACATTACAGGCAGTGGGGATCTCCCCACACCCATTCATACCATGCCAGATACCAGAGAAAGATAGCAGTGGCAAACATGTGAAGGCACAGCAGAAGCAAAAGACATTCCAGGGTCTGTGGTCTCAGGGCCTTGCCTGTCTGAGATTCACCCATAAGGGAGTTTCCTCCTGGTGGGCTGACACCTTGAACTTCAATTGCCACCTGATGCTCCTCTGACATGGCCACCAGCATTACTCAGTTATGAAATCAATTTAGTGTTACATATGTTAGTTTCTTTTCACTTTACTCTATGGAAGTAATGTCTTATATAAAAGATACAACCCCATCATACAAATAAATTCAGGTAATATGAGAGTATGTGTTAATAATAAGTTTACAATATGTTTAAATCTGTATTTCTATTTAAATTTATTATGATGTGATAGCTATGTCAGAAATTTTATTATATAATCTGAGATTTTTGTGTTTATTTTTTTCATTTTGTAAATGAGTGCATGCTTTTTAGTCATTACAGAGAATGATGTTTTATATGGAATATCAATATGACATGTTAATAAGGTAACATACTACAATAGTTATGCACATAGATTTGTAAATCTCTACTTACTAGCACATTACCTTGAGTGAATCATTTAATCTGTTTAGACCTCCATTTACTCACCTGAAAAATATACTTAAAATAGTACTTAGAGCCGGGCGGTGGTGGCGCACGCCTTTAATCCCAGCACTNGGGAGGCAGAGGCAGGCGGATCTCTGTGAGTTCAAGGCCAGCCTGGGCTACAGAGTGAGTTCCAGGAAAGGCACAAAGCTACACAGAGAAACCCTGTCTCGAAAAAACAAAAAAAAAATAGTACTTATAATAGGATTATGAGTAGAAAGAAATGAATTGGTAATAATTAAAGTACTTGAAATAAGGTATAAATGTAGAAAGTAGTTTATAATGGTTAAATATTAATATAATCCTAATTTTCATTTGTTATTGTTGTTCATGGGTTCTACTAGTTATGCATATTGCTCATGATTCTTTTATTTTTTAATGACTGAGCAAACTCCGTAAAGCATTCTTTTTAGCATTAGACCTCACTTCCTTTTCTCATACCAGTAAATGTTGTACTTTACTAAATAAATCTACCTGGCTGTTTTAAAATTTAACTAGATGTACCAGGTGATTTATTGCAATGGTAAATGGAACTAAGTATTTTGATTGGATCAGAGGTGTCTTTTGAAAATATTTACTGTGAGATTTTCTAATTGCAAAACATTTCATCCAGAATGCTAACATAGTACATTGAATGGGCTCAAAAGGAGATTTCTTATAGCAAACACTGTGGCTTTCTTATTTGCTCCATTATGACTGGGGTATTATATGGCTCTAGATAAATTAGTAAAACCCTCTTCCTGAAGCTGAGTGTTATATAGCTCAGTGGTATAGTGCTTGCCTAGCACGCTTGAGACCTTAGGTTCAAAACCAAATACTGAAAAAAAGCCATCTTCCTGGATTTATCCTATTACTGCCCTATTGCTGACCATCTCAGAAAAGTAACATAAGAATTCATAAATACACATTCAGGTGAAAGATGCCACATAGGAACTATATTATATAAGATTATTTTTAAATGGCTTTCTGTGGTTGAAATAAAACAGTATTATACTTCAAAATATGAAACCATTTCACCCTCCACTCTTTTTGAGTCTGTAAGAGTCATCCTTTTTTTTCAATCCCCTTTGCATTTGCTGTATAACCCAAGAAAATCTTTCACTGCAACTATTTACTGCTTCTGTTTCCTGTGCAAATTCCTTTCTGCTATTTCATTTTCCTCTATTATCCATTATACATAACCTTTACATACTAATGACTATATGCTGGGTTGCCCTGAATTCACCAGGGAAAATCACATCAATATCAGTGGGACATCAATAGGTGTTCTGCACATAATGCCTCTTTAAGTGGTCATTGGAAAGCAGTAGAAATCGAGTATGTGAAAAGCCAGAGGTGTTCAGCCAAGCAGTTCCAGCTTCTACATCTACCCACTATACCTTTAAGGTCAGCAAGAAAATAATTCTGTTGAATAAGTTTTGAAGTCACAAAATTTGGTAAGGAGAGGTATGAAGAGATACTGATTATATGAAGATATCATGGAACGGCTATTGTCAGGACTTCCTCATAAATCTGAAATATTTTCCATCTGAATCAAAAAATACGTCCTTATGCTTCATCCTCTCTGATATTTTGGCATCAGCGATGTATCAGTGCCAGTCAGAAGCACATTTTCTTGAATTTACAAATAAGCCATATGAAGTAGTAGTCAGGAAGACAGATGACCATATGCAAGGCATCAAGAGAAGGCGAGGTTAAGGTACTCCATCAATGGTTTGAAGGGCACAAACACAGCTTCTCTGCAATCTTTGATGTTTTGATCAAATTTCTACAGAGTCAGCAATTTCTATAAGCAGCAGTAGAAACTCACAGGCAATAGGAACTCATGAATACATTGTATCTGGGGTCAAATGCACTGTTACATTGAACAAATCAGGGAGCATTTTCTAGCTTTCAGACCCAGTATCATCAATTAATGACATGGATGATTATTTGATTTTGCCATGAAATTAATAATGATTCATGCCACCTTCAGGAGATGCTGCTAGTGTCCAAACTGTATAGATTAAGACATAAATTCTGTAAATCTCTCCATGACACACTATATATTCCACATGTGAAAAGTTAATCAGATGGATATTAGCAATAAAAAATTGGGAAAGTAAAATATTCAGTTCGTTTCTCTGAATTATAGTTTATGAATAAAACTGTTCAAGAGAGCAAAAGACCTACTTCACATTTTTCACTACATCAAAATTTGAGTAACACTTATTTTAGTGCTTTCATCCACCTCCTTTATACTTACCCAAATTGCCCTAATTTTTGTTACTATTATTATGATGGAGTAAGAAAGTGATAGCACCAAGGAAAGTGAGGTGTGTTCCTTTTGCCCTTCATATATATATATATATATATATAAAACTATACTTTTCCATTATAAAGTGTTAGAGTTGAAACATGGGCAGCAATATATGTGTGTGTGTGTGTGTGTGTGTGTATCTCACTAGAAGGAAGCAATTAAATGGGACATGTCCTGTTTTTGGAGAAATCCAATATCATACATTGTTTTAATGTAGAAAATAAAAATGGAGAATATTTCCCATGAAGTCTAAATATACAATGACCCCTCACATAATATTTTCTAATATTTTATGTTTACAAAATCTCCTTTAATAGTCACCTTTTTGTTGATATCTCTGCCTGTTTATCTGAAAAATGGAAATAATACACACATAAGGATTTCCTTTATAATTCAATGAGTCATAGTATGTAAGAAACACCCATGATAATGCTTAGAAGGTCTAAATAAAGGTTGATGGTTATTATCAGTAGAACTGGATTATTATGAACATCATTAATTTGAACTGAGGTCAGCATAAGGAGTATTAATTTATCCTAACCTGACATGACCTTGTTTTCTTTCTTTACCAAGTCTTCTAAAACAGTGTCTGGATATCTGTCACACAAGAATCATTTTATTCATGTATATGTGTTTTTGTGTGTGTTTGTGTTCTTGTGTGTGGATGCACATGTGTGCAATTGAGTGTGGAAACCAAATAACACCTCAGATGTCATTTTCAGAAACTGTGTCTACCACCTTCGACTTGGAGTTCAGCAATCAGTCTAGGGTGATAGGCTAGTAAACCCCAGAGACCCTCCTGTCCAAACTTCCCTAGTGCTAGGATTACAATCGTTTTCTAGCACATTCAGCCTTTTTACTTGGGTGCCAGAGATCGAACTCAGGTCCGCATGCTTGCAAGGCAAGCTCTCTCCCCACTGAACCATCTTATTAAGCCCCTCACAAGAGTTTTTTCATGAGTGTGTTACCTCTTCTATGGTGCTTTGTATTTCTACATAGAGGCTATATGTAGGTTGAGTCACATTTAGGCATTATGTATTTTATCTTATAACATTCAACAACTGATTCTGCATAATGGAAGGATACACAGACACCCTGCTAAGTACTTCTTAGGCTGAATAGAAAATTAAAATTAGACTCTGTAACAAAGATAAGTATCCACCAGAAGACATAATAAAAGTGGTATGTACAGTGGTTTGGCAATTTAGGAATTTTATGGGCTTAAGAAATTTTATGATGGCAAAAGTCAATTTTACAAATTCAGGCAAAATATTTCTCAAGAAATACATGACTTTAAAGTAAATTATTTTCTTTTATTTCATGAAGATGTGATCTTGCTCCTGCTTAATACAAATTCTTCACACCCAAATTACATGTAATATATATAGAGAGATGCCATGTGGCTATTTTTAGACCCATATTACAGAAGTTGCTAAGCTATCCTTCTCTGAAGTGAATAAGAATAAACTAAATTAGAGCAATCGCTTTTAAACAGATGACATGCTAAAGCATTTTATACTTCAGAAATGGGACGACATTTTCATACAGAGCAGCCAGAGTGGGAAGGGCCAACATCACCAAGCAAATACCAGATTTCTTGCAGTTACCATTATGAGGTGGCATCATAGAATTTGAAAGATTATCCATTTGGGCTTCAGTTCTACTCCTTTTACAGAGGATGAATACGTATGTGGAAGCAGTGAAGGCAAATATACAAAGCTTGAAACAGCAGCAAAAATAAAGGCTACAGGAGTCGTATAGGAAGTAAGGGTGATAAATAAGGGCAGACCATGAGAGGCATTTTAAGTCCCAGTAAGGAAATGAAGTTTATTCCAAGAACAAATGGGGGTTTACATGTTTTCAATCAAGGCAAGAGAATTATTTAATTAGATTTACACTTAGAAAACAAACCCAAAGACACTACTGGACTTGGGGTTAGCAGGCAAGATGATGGCAATTTTAAAGTTGAGGTCATGAAGACAAATTAGGAGACTACAATATTAATACATGTGAGTGACAGTGAGAACATAAACTTCTGGGAAGAAAGGCTGTGGAATTAAGAAGCATTTAGAAGATAAAACATATTTAACTTCATAACTTATTTATTGCAACAGGGAAGAGAATCATTGCTGTTCTCTGGATTAGATTAGCTTGTGATGTTTTTACAGCCCAAGGTAAAATATGAAAGGAAGAGATAAAAAATAAATACAAATGATCATAAAAGACTATTATGAAAAATTATGTACCAATAAACTGAATAATCTAAAAGAAAGGGAGAAGTTCCTTGATGAATACGACCTACCAGTACTGAATTATGAATCACAGAAATATCTAAACAGACCAATCATGAGTAAGAAGGCTGTGTTAGTAGCAATCTCCCATCAGAGTGAAGACCAGGAAAAGGTAGCTTTATGGCTAAATTCTACCAAACATTTAAAGAAGTAACACTGTCTTTTTACAGCATTTTTAAAAATTATGAAGAAAAAATACTTAGAAACTCATGTCAACATCATGTCACTGCCAAAGTCAAACATTGAAACTAAAAAGAAAAGAAGAATTATTCTTTGGGAAAGGCAGATGAAAATCACAATGAAATATCACCATACTGCAATTAGGGTTACTACTATCAAAGACTGAAGAAAACAAGTGATTCTGAGGATGTTTAAAAAAAAAAACTTACACATTGTTAATTGGAATGGAAATTAGTACAACCATTATGGAAATTTGTGTGGAGGTTCCTCAAAATCCTTAAAAGTGGTATACAGCCTCACTACTCCTGGGTATATAGTAGAAGAAATCAAATCTGTTTCTTAAAGAAACATTTGTTCTTCCAAGTTTAATACAATACTATTCACAATAGCGAACACATTGAATCCATCTAAATGTCCATGGATAACTGAATGGATAAAATGTTACATGTAGAAAATGAAGTGCTATTCAGCTATATGAAAGGAATTAATTATATCATTTGCAAAAAAAAAATGGATGACCCTATAGAATATCTCGTTAAACAAAATAAGCCACACTCAGAAAGATTAATACTGTATGGACTCATTCATGTGGAATATTGTCACCAAGGCCTGCAGTGACTGAAAAAGGGATTGTAGATATGTTGGTCACAATAAACCAAATTTTATGTGTAAGATAGGAGTAATGAATTCGGCAGATCTATTATACAACAATGGACATTATAGTTAAAAACATATTGTATGCCTGAAAATGCTAATGTGCCAAGTTCTCAGCACAAAAAATGATAACTATGTGGGATAATGTATATGTTAATTAGCTACACTGAATCATTCTGGGGGAAAATTTCAGCCTTCTTTTGTCAAAAAGAAGATAATATAAGGAAGAACTTTCGAGGTAAAAAATAGACATAAAGGTAAATACATCTAATATATCATTTAGTTATCTGATATTGAAAGTTTGGAAATATCTACTTTAGGAGATGCCAAGATTGTAGGAGAAGAACAAGAGGGGAAAGAGCACATTGATACTCAAGAGGTCTTTAAAAATTAATCTAATAAGTTGACTAAGAAGAAGCAACCTGAATGATTGCAAGAAAGCCATTAAACATTATACATGGGTGGAATTATGGTTCTCCATTGGTGGTCTGAAGACCACCAGGGATCCTAAGACCTTGTCAGGAGTCCATAAACTAACATCATTTTCATCATGCCAAAATCAAGTATTTACCTTTCTCATGACAATTCTCTCAGTAGGTAGTGTCATTTTCCAGAAGCCATCTGACATGTAACACTGTAAGAGACTGCATGGAGAATTGGACATGGGAATACAACTTTCTTTTCTTATGCCAATCACTAAAATGATTTTCAAAAATATAGAGCAATTATAGTCTTCTCATTAATTGTATGAATTTTCTAAATGTAATTATCATAAAATATGACCTTGTTAAATGTAATAGTTTATAGCTATTGCTCAATAAGTCAATAAACATTTTAAAACTATTAGTTCAGGTTTCTAATACAATAAACAGCTACAGACATAATACATCAGTGAAAGTTCCTTGGCATCCTCAGTAAGTTTTAGGAACAAAAATTGCTTCTGAGACTAAAATATCTGTAAAAAGTCGAAGTAAATAAAAGGAAGTTTCAGAAATGTAATTAAGGGACATAATAATAACTACTTGTTGTTTGCACCAATATAGAGGCTTACAAGGCAAATACAACAAGAAGAAAAAAGCATTAATGATATGATAGATGCCAGTGATAAAGTTTTTGAAGCAATCAGACTAAGGGCAAAATTTAGTGGGAAGAAAAATATAAAAAGAAGAATATATCAGAGTCTTCAGTATAAGATTCAGAGCGCCAAATGTGGTTCCCTCATCTATTTTGGACTTAATTAAGACACTTTCCATATGAGTCATTTGTTTTGAAAAGACTTGAATTTTTGCTCCATACAATCCCACAATGTAGTCTTTCATGAATGCAGTGTTAAATATTATTACACTGATGTGCAGAGAGCAGTTAAATAACAGTACTACCTGGAAATCCATATCACAGTATGGAGTATCAAGAAGTCCTCTCTTGGTTATTTCTGTCTATGGGACAATAATGAATGAATTAAGAGGGTTCCAGATGACCCACAGGGATTTTCTTCTGATTAAAAATCTCATCAGAGTATTGCCAATCTAGTTATTGCAGATATTATAAAACATGTTATACCTGACTTTTAAAGAAATTGACTACCGTGAGAATTTCTAATGATTGGCTTCACAGTTGCCTGATACTGGGTTGAATGTGACAACAGGAAAAATTTAACTGCTAGCAAATGCATAAAACTTTGTACTTTGTAAAGAACATTTGATTCTATTTCATTTCTTTCTCATTAAAGGAGCCTAATGTTCACATCAAATAATCTATACACTACATATTAGTGTATGTGCATAGAACCTAGAAAGAGGTAGTGGAGCTCTCAGAGAAACTAGTTGCATATCTGCCAGAAATCAATAGAAAGGTGATTTTGATTTTGACAGCCAGCATTCTGTGCCACCCTGCCACCTGCTTCAGAAAGATTCTGTACTTCAATAGTCTTATGTTTTGTCAAATCAAGTAGCTTGGCTGTTGCTGCTCCAGAAGAAGCTCTTATTTCACTTTTTTCCCTACATCATTTAAGGAATAATCTAGATTCCCTATAATCTTGAAAATTTAATTTCAATTTAACATACATATTAGCATGACAAACAACATCACATAGTTATTTGTTTTTATTTTTTTCTATACACAATATACCTAAATATACTTTGCAGAATTAAGTCATAAAATGTTGGGATTAGGTGAAAAAAAATATCAAATAGAAGAGCAGATAAAAGATTTTGTATTTTTTTTTACTCAAAGCAAGAAACCAAGTTAATATGAATTTCATAATGTATAAAAGTGGGTGATGAAGAGATGCTGGCTGTCAAGAAACTAGAATCCAGTAGAATTCTGTCCTTCTGTACGTGAGGAATTAGTCATGAGATTCCCCTGCGGATACCAAAATCTGCTGATACATAAGTTCATTTTATAAAGTGGCATAGTGTTTTCATATAAACTACTTCTGTCTTCCAGTATTCCTTTAATGTAATATAAATGGAATCCACTATGTTGTTGCCATGTACTGTCTAGAGTGCAATAAGAAAAAAAAGTTTTTACAGGGTTAGAATGATTACAATTTTTGCAAGAATTTTCTACCCATAATTAATTGGATGAACAGATACCAAACCTGTGGATGAGGAGGATGAGCTGTATTGTACTAGGAATAAAAATGGAAATTTTTAAATAGAGTGGCTTTTTAAAAAGTAGACAATGTGCTACTTCCAGACATAGGAGCCTCATGAACCAAATGCTTTCAAGCTGACAGAGTTCGTGAATTTCTCCACCAACTAGCATAGAGCCAAGTCTC
>LZPO01065538.1:842986-853528 GCA_001675575.1 Neotoma lepida
ATATGTGTGTGTGTGTGTGTATATATATGTATATGTATGTGTGTGCAGCAACTTGGACCATTCTATAGAAATATACAAGGTAAGAAGAATTTCTGCTTATGGAGCCAGCCCTCTTGAGATTCAAGATTACAGGGATGTTTTAAACTTAGATATGGGATATGCAACCTGAATAGCTTAGGCCTGTGCTGTACGATGGACTGCATTTACCAACAGGAAATAGCACGATGTTCCACTTGTTACCTTCACTTTGTAATGAGCTTGTGATTTCAGGGCATAGCTCTTTACAATTGGATTATAGAAGTCTAATAATTACAAATTGTATAGCACTGAGCAGCAGGGAACATTTGTTAAAGGACCATTAGGAACTGTCATTCTTAATCTGGTGAAAAGACATTACTCTAGGACGATCTGAATTGGCATATACACTTTGTCTAGTCATGGATTTCAGTAAAATACAAAGTAACTGGTACCCCACATTAAGCTGGATAGTGTCTGTCCCCTCCCTGAGTATATACATTTATGTATACATCATTAGGAATGACAATGTTAATCTTGCTTTGAATCAAGTACTATGTCTACTTTAACTCATTTGGAGCACTACTTGTAAATTTTCAAAGTTATCAGTTTCCATTCACTTCTTGTTTATTGATGACCAGCTGTGAAGTGGATTAAACCACTGAGATAACAGGATTATGGGACCAGTAATTATGTGCATGAATTTTTCTACCACTCTTCCTGACTGGCCTCACATTTAGCTACTTAATGCTCCTCACAGGTTCCATGTAATCCTTCAAAGAGTTTTATACTTCTACTCTATCTACCTGGGAGGATTTGCACTCCATGGGTGATTCTCAACCTTCCTAAATCTGCAACACATTAATATAGTTCTTCGTGTTATGGTGACCCCCAAATCATTTCATTGCTACTTCCAAACTGTAATTTTGCTACTATTGTTAATCATAATGTAAATATCTGATATGCAGGATATTTGACATGTGACCGCATGGGGGTCATGACCTACAGGTTGAGAATCTCTCCTCTAGATATTCAAGATACCTTATCTGGTCCATCTTATTCAAATGTACTTTGCTCTGAGAGGTCTTTCCTGACTGCCCTGTATTAGTTGCTTTTCCGGTTTGCTATGATAAAACAAACTGGCAGAAACAATATAAGGTAGAAAATGTTGACTGTTAGATGGTATATTCTATTGTGACAGAGAAGGTATGGTAGCAGAAGTGGGAGGCCAGCCAGGCGCATTGCATCTGCACTAAGGAAGCAAAGAGAGATGAATATTAGGTCTCAGATTTCATTCTTTTTTTAATTCAGCCCAGGACCACAGTCCTTGTAATGATGTCAGCCACAGTTAAACACTGTCTCCTTACCTCAATTAACCTAATCTAGTTAATCCCTTCAAGTATAGCTTGGGGCTAATTTAGAAAGTAATTCCTCACAGTCATTATCAGAGGCTTGTCTCTTAGATGATTCTGGATCCTGTAACATTGAAAATATTATCTTTGTTTCCATAAAAATTTTACTTTATAATTTATAGTTTATATTATACCATATATATTTTCCTTGGTCTATCTTAACCCATCACTTAAATTCTGGATACTAAAAAAAAAAACAAAACAAAACTTCCTTGCACAAAACAGTTATTGAATTAACATATGAATATAACTTAAAATTGCTGTTTATTCATTGCCTTATTCTATTATAGTTGATTCAAATGACAATGCCTGGGTTTAAGAGAGTCAAAAAGGATTTGATTTATCTTTTTTCCAAAGATGTCAGTCAACTAGTATATACTGATGAGGCTATATGAACTGTTTACATCTAGTAGCCATACTAGCTCTCTCTGTGTGTGTGTGTGTGTGTGTGTGTGTGTGTGTGTGTGTGTATTTCTGCACACATGCACATGCATGGGCTAAAGCCTGGAATCTACATATAAGAAAAAAATAAGGAAAAACTCTTTCAATTTCTGAGTGTAGGTTACATCACTTAATATAATGATTTCCAATTCCATCCATTTTCTGTCTGTATTCCCAACATTCCCGCTGTACTTGGCACATATTTTGAAAATATTTCTTTAATCAAAAGATAATCCCTACATGTAAACAACTACCACATCTTTCTAATGGTATATTGATATATAGCACAAATCAACATACGTTTATTGATTGCCTTAATATGGGAAAGCTATGATTGTTTCTAATAATATTCCAGAGTTCTTTGGAGACCACAGTCTATTCTTCACATAAATGCACTGTTTAGATTCCTTTTGTAACTCAGCATATAAAAATTCAATTTGGAAGAGAGAAAAGGTCAGTCACCTTGCCATGGTACCCTTGATCTGTAGCAAGTAATTAGTTTTCATTATATATTCACACAAATATACGTTCTAATCAGCTTGCTCCCTGGGAAACATATAATATACTTAAAAAATTATAAAACTTCATTGCTTTCACCGAATGTTATATTAAATGTGCCCTTACCTCTGTATCTGCCTATTTCTTCTGACAGTAAAAGATAAATCCCTCCTTACATATTTTAAAATGACTGTCTCATCACATACATTTTTTTTCTCATTTTCTCATGCCCTCAGGAAACTGGTTGAACTTAAATAAAGTACATGAAATAACTATCTTAGTCTTCAAAATGACACTCATTATGCCTTCTGTTATAAATGGTCAATCTAATTTCACAAAAAATAATTGAACCAAGAAAATGAAACAAGTTTCAATATGATTTGTAATATCAATAATATTAAAATTATTTTCGGAGCCTGAATGTACCAAACTTTCTAAGATACTGATAAATACCTTGAACTAGGACAATAATAGTAACCAGATTTCACTTCCTTTGGCCAGAAATCTCACCAATGGTACTAAAGCATTGTTTTTAATATGCCATATATTCCTCAAAACCATTGTCCTTTGGTTTCAGTAGTTTCCATTAATTGCAAGAAAAAATCATCAAGCTATACTGGCTTTAATCTAAAGAAAAGGGAAAAAACAATTAAATGCTTAAAAGTTTTAAAGATAAATTAGAAATAAGATGTTAGGAATCTCTGTAGCTCCAACTAAAAGTAGGCATTAAATGGGTTCTTTGGCTAGTGTCTCTATTTTCAGTCACCATCTCCTATGATATATATGAGTGATAGAAGTACAAATTAAGTCCTCTCAGTTTCCCTAATAACATGAAGAAAAATATAAAATGGTTTATGGACAGATTTTCTTTTTCTTTCTTGCCTTTTGGTAGTATTTGAGAAAACAGATTCTGCCCCAGGCACTATTCTAACAATCTCTCTCTTCAGTGGCCTCATTTGCTCTCATCACTTCAATTGTTGACTCTGTGCATGCATGTTTTTACAGTCTTGTTCTAGCTTTAATATTCCTTTATAATTTCAAACCTCGTGTAGTAAGCCATGGAAACCCACGTCTCTGGAGATGGATTCATTTAATTCTTCCCATCTCACCTCAAACCATCTGTTCAATCAGTCATCTATAAAATACAGATCCAGCTCCAACCACTTGTAAGCTAAGTAAAGAATCCCCTAAATGTTTTAATAGGTCCACCATTCTTTCAGTTATTGCGGCTCTCAATTGTAACCACTTTGAATTAATCTTAGAATAAGTCCATCTATTTGTCTGTGATCCCTCAGTGTACCTATGTACATTCATGATTTTGTGAGATACAATCTCACAGCAAACTCCTTGGTCTTCTGGCCTTTACAGTCTCTCTGCTCCCTCTTCCACAATCTTTCCTCAGCCTTCAGCACAGGAGTTGTTAAATCTACAATTTCTTCTTCTTTGTTATTTTATATTATCCATCTCTTTTTTTGCTCTTTTGAGACAGGGTTTCTCTGTTTTAACAGCTGTAGCAGTTATGAAGAGCCTATAAATACTAGGCAGTCAGTAAATATTTGTTAAATTGAATTGGATCAATCATAAAGAAGTTCTCTTGGGTTGGTAATTTCCTATCCACATTATTCTGCAGTGGTTTCCATATGCAAACTAGAGTTACATGACTATGGAAAATGGAAACATATGAGATCACAGCCCTGAGGAGCCAAGGACAATCCCACTGTAATTGGTCAACTAATCCTCCAATTTCTTAAACTATCTCTTGAATAGCTTTCATCTCAGTGTTTTAGCACCAGCTACTTGAGAGCTATATCTGTTGATATAGATATAAAACTCCTAATCCACTGGCTTAGTGAAAAGACCACTAATTATGACATTTTCAGATGCAAAAAGATAGGTGGTTTAGCAGCCTTCTAAGTGAGTCAGAATAAGTTACTATACGCTTGTTTTCTTGCAGCAGTACACTTGTTTGGCCTGACGTGGCAGTTGCAACCAGTTGGACAGATCTATGCGAATGGAATTAGCAATGGGAACACAGGGACCGAGTCCATGGATACTACTTACTCTCCCATTGGAGGAAAAGTTTCTGACAAATCAGAGAAAAAAGGTACAGTGACCAAAATGATTGATGGGTTCTTGATTAATTTTTCCTAATTAAGTTATTAGGACCATATCTGGGATGGCTTCACTTCACATTAAATTTCATTATCACTTGAAAGAACTCTTCTACGTGAACAGAATAAGTCCATGCCAGTGTCTTGTGAAGCAAATTTCCTTTTTCTCCAGTGCTCTGAGTATAAACCAATTAAACTTTTCAAATATGTTGGCAATTTTGAAAATAAATAAATATTTATAGAATGGAACTTTCAATACAATGAAAATTTCATTTCACATATAACTACCCTGAAGCACCATGGGATTTTGATTAAGTTCCCTTATGTCCTAGCCCAGCATTTATTTATATATAACATTTTACAAAGGGTATATAGAAATTTCTTCTGTTTATAATAACTAAAGGCAGTGTCTGCCTCATGTAAAGGTGAATTTTTATAACAAAATGGGAAAACATGAATTATTTTCTAGTTGGGAAACATAAATTCTTCCTACTTGGAAGAAAATTACTTCATGTCCTGAATTGTTCCAATTAACCAACATGAGCATGAACTAGGAGCCTTATTTAAATAAATGCCACAATACTAGTACTCCTAACTTCTAATTCAGAATGAGTGACTTTAGTCTTAATAAGCAAAGAAAAATAACTAGAACTTTGTGTTATGACTTCCCTTGAAACAGGTTTAATTTCAGAGGTACTTGTGCTATGTAAATTTTTAGTATCTCTGATTTTATAGTAGAAAATGAGAACAAAACTATCCTCTATTTTTATAAGATAAAATTAAAACAAATAAATAAATTAAGCAAACATTACCCTTATGAAAGTCACAGTTTTATAGTGATGATAAGTTTTATTCTGCTTCATTAATTCTGAATACAGAATCTATTTGTTTTGCACTTTTTTGAGTTAGCAGTCCCTGCATTTCTGTTTCATTGCTTTTGATGGGCGTTTATGATTTTTTTTTCTTTTTGTCCGCTTTTGGAATGATAACTTTGCTTTGCCCTATGCTTTAGGAAAAGTGAATACTTATGGTTAAGAAAAGATAAGGCTTTTCTTAAAATTTTCAATTCACAGTGCAGTTTGATTCGCATCTCATTTCAAAACACTTAATTCTATCCAGGATTGACCTTTCCTGGAAGTTTCTCTGTTACTGTAGTAAGGGGGTAGGGCTGAAGGAATAGGGTCAGAAGTGGACAAGAAAAGGACTAGACTCAGACTTTTCTTCCCCATCTCTTTTATCTCCTTTTCCTTTTTTCTTTCTTCTTATTTGATTCCTTCACATCTGAAGACATAAAAGCCACCATCTGGCATTATCTTCCTAGGGACTTTCTTGTCATTCATCATGAACATCAGAAACACCTGTTTAAAGAAAATGCAAAATGCAGGACAGCAAAAGATGAGCACATGGTTGTCATAAGTTCATATTCAATTTTGGATTTGAATTCAAATGTCTCCTCACTCCTTTCTGGAAAATAGGTTGAAAATCCAGTCTAAAACTTACTAAATTAATCTATTCCAAGATTATTCCAGATCCTTTCAATGGATTAAGTCATGAATGCAACACTATGTTTCCCATTTTTAAGAGGTAAACAGGCACCAAGAGGTTTAGTGATTTACTCAGGACTGACCCCAGAACCTATTCTCTTAACTTTTATTTTTTGCAGGATCTTACTGTGTCAAAGTTACACGGTAAGATGCTGCAAAAAGAAAATTCCCCTTGAAATGAGCCCATTGAAAATTGTCCTATATTTCTGCTCAATTATAAAAACAAATATGGAAAATTATTTCAATTTAATAATTTACAAAGAAACACCATTATATGTGACCTCTTATAGGTCAACCATATTCCAGGGCTGGCCCCACCCCTAAAGATAATAGGGCAGCACACATTAGACTGGATGAAAATAAAAAAAAAACTCATGAAGTTGCATTTGTGGGAAAGTGAAGGTATAGAGGATAGATATAGGAGGACAATGGAGGAGGGAAGCATGATAAAATACATTAACCTGTCAAAGAATTACTAAAAATATTATTTTAAAAGTAACATAATTATGTATTCATATATCATAAAAGCAGAAGTGAAGCTATTTAAGGAGAAAAAACAGAACAGCAAAGGCAAGGAGTAGAGGGTGTAATGAGAGACAAAAATAAATTAGAGCAAAGATCTATGATATATATATATATATATATATATACACAACATAATAAAATCCATTACTTTGTATGCTAACTTAAAATTCACTTAAATATAAGAAGGAAAAGAAAAGTTTTTATGGACTTTTTTACTAGTTCTTTAAGAATTTTGTAAATGAGTCTTGATCATATTCACCCCCTCCCCATTTCCTCCCAGATCCACCCTCTTCCCTACCCACCCAACTTTCTGTCCTTATTGTTAGCACCCATTGAATTCCAATTAGTGCTGCCCATATACTCACGGATGTGTGATCTTCTGCTGGAGCATGGTCGACTTAACAGCCTACACTCTTAAAGAAATTTGACTCTCAACAAGTATCATTTGCCAATAGATGCTCAGCTAGGGATGGGACTTCATTCCCACTTTCCCTTTCATGTTGGGATTTAGTCTGGCTGGAGCTTGTGCTGGTCTTGTGTGTTGTCACAACTGCCATGAGTTCATATGTGCAGCTGCCCTGTTGTGTCTGGAAAACAGTTTCCATGTAATCATCTACTGCCTCTGGCTCTTCTACTCTGTCCGTCCTCTCTTCTGCAGTGATCCATGAGCCCTGAGAGGAGGTGATGTAAAAGAGATGTCCCATTTAGTGTTGAACATTCTGTAATTTCTTATCTCCTATACCTTGACCAGTTGCGGGTCTCAGTGTTAATCACTATCTACTGCAATAGAAGCATCTCTGTTGAGGGTTAAGAAATACCTTAATCAGTGCCTTCTTAATGCAGTAGGCAGTGCATCAGTCTCATAATCCAAAGAAACACCTTAATCTATGCATATAACAATAAATCTCAGGAGTCAGGTCAGCTGATGCCATGAATACCAAGTTGTGAGTTTCAAGTAACTTTATGGCAGCCTTAACTATAACCTAATATCATGGTTTATTATATTAGGTTTTTGCTGTATATTATAAGCAAAAGCATAGCTCTTTTTTATTGCTACATCTATAGGAAATGGAACCACACAGAAGAAATAATACAGTATAAGGATATCTTCAAATGTTCAAATGATTCCTTCAAGAATGCAGTTCTAGAAGCTTGTATTATTTTGTATGCTCTAACATATGAAACTGACAACTAGGTCGTTGTTTTTATATTAGCTGCCTTAATCTTCAAGAAAATCAAACATTATAAAACTGTAGTTAAGAACATGGGCCCTATAGTCAGACAGACACAGCTTTGTATCACGTATTGGTTCTCCAAACTCAAGTAACTGAAATCTGAATTAAGAACAAGGATGACAATGAATAGAACCTCTCATTTGTTTTAGTAAGGACTAAATGGGATTCTGAGTAGAATGTATGTATATCACAGTCCCTAGAACATTGTTTAAACTAGCTGTAATATTTATTGGGTCAAAAGATGGGAAAATACTTGAGGATATCTAATTCCTTTAACATTTTATTAAGTACTGCAGATCCTGTTTTCCAACTGGTATCAACTTTTCTTCTTGGAAATAAATAGTGTTTTCTTTCCTTAACATTTAGGCTCCATGCACTTCCAATTTATCACCTATTGTTTTTAAATAACACCATGGTAAAAGATCATGGATAAATAAAATAGTAGTTTTGTGGTGGTATTTTATCTATGTCCCCCAATAAAATTTATCTGAAGATCAGAGGAACAAGGTCAGCTGCTAACCTTGCAAAATTAACACACGCCCTTAATCCTATCACTTAGCAAGCAGGGTCTGTCTGGATCCCTGTGAGTTCCAGGTCACACTAGGAACAGTCAAGCGTGGAGACACACGCCTTTATAATCCCAGCATCAACCTTAAAATTCTGGAGGTCTATACAGACAGGCGGGAAGTGACAGATGGGTGATAGGAGGAAGTGATGTAGCTAGGCTGAAAGAGCCAATTGGAGAACAGAACAGAAAGGGATATAAAAGTGGAGGTAGAAGGAAGTGGAGGTCTCTCTCCATTTTGGAAGCAGTGGCGGCAGTCTAAGGTGAGTCTGGTAGCTGTTCCTAATTCCTCTGATCTCTGTCAGACTTTCACCCCATCTCTGCTTCTGTGTTTTATTTAACAAGACTATTTAGAAAATCCATCTTACATATTTTTTTTAAATCAAATTCTAGTAGAATCCATTCCCTAGTTATATTTGTCTGTGTGTCTCGTCAAGAGATGGGAGTTTTTACCACTTGGTAAACTAAATGAATGAAAAATGGGAACTCATCACCCACATTTAGTGTGGTAAGATTTCTAAGAATATGCTAGAACTTATAGCATATCTCAAAAACAAGCTAGAATCTACTAGGTTATCTACCAAATACCTAAGTTGCGATCGTTCAATATACACAACCCACAATTGAAAGAATTGTATTTGAACAGATACTAACTATACTAAAACCTTACTAATTAGTCTTAACTCTTACCATTTAACCAAAAACATTATGAAACAACTAGTTTAAACAGAGCAGAGGAAATAAAAACAAATAAAGTGCTTACACTTAGACCTTAGTCATGTAACATCCACAAATAAAACTAGCAATAACTATGAGATGTAGTTTTCAAATCTTAAAGATACAATGAAACGTTATTTAGCGGTTGAGAAAATGAGGGTGTAAAAGGTCGTGATCACAGAAGAGAACTGGTACTGGAACCAAAGATGCTTAATTCCATATTCCATGTTTTTCTTGTCTATCATTGTCATTATCATTATCATATCATTATCATTAAAACATAACAGGAAATAAACATCTGAATTGCTGAAGATCTTCTCAGCATGAAAGTATCAAAGATGAAAACAGCACAACTAAAGAAATGGATTGTATTCAGGTTAAACCACAGTGAGATTTTTCCTTAGACTTTTACAGAAAGTGGAGAAGTTACATGTGGTATGATTTACAGGGAGGAATTGATTACAACCCAGGGAAGACTCGGTCACTCAGTCAGCAGTGCAGGGAACATTTGTGTCTATGACTACCTTCTTTCAAATGAACAAACTATTTTAATCTCAGCTATTTATTCATGAACAATGAACAGGAAATGGATGCCTTGAATATGCTCTTTCAGCAGTCAGACAATAGTGGAAAGGCCTTGTCTCAGGTGAACAAGAGACTCACAGGCAAATCTTTACTTCTATATTTAATTAAAATATATCATATTATTTGCCCCCCTCCTTCTACCCACTCCTACAATGCCCATGCCCACCAACCCCAACATGCTGACAAATTCACAGCCTTCTCTTATTTAATCTTTGTTGTTATATATACATAGAAATGGATCAACATATGAATATAAGATGCTGATTCTGTTCAGTGGTACCTGCATATGGTTTCTAGAGTTTACCACTTGGTATTATATAACCAATCGGGTGGTACATCCTTGGTTGTTAGTTGCTTGCAGCTCTTCATCTACTGGTGGGCCCTTGAGATTTCCTCCATCTAAATTGGACTGTTAAATGGTGTCAATATTGTTGAGGCTTGTTTAAGCAGTCATTTTATTCAGAATTCATAGGTATAGCTTCCCTGTCATAGTTAGAAAGCACAGGCTCACAGTGGACTTCTTGATCCTCTGGCTCTTAAAATCTGTCTATACCCTCTTCTGTAATGTTCCCTGAGCCTTAGCTGAGGAGGTTATGGTGTAGATGTATCAGTTGGTGCTGGACACCCCAAAGTCAGTTGTTCTCTTCGTGTTGACCATGTGTGGATTTCTGTAATGCTCTTCATCTGCTGCAAAGAGAAAATTCTTTGCTTAGAAGTGAGAGCTACAATTATATGTGGGCATAAGGATAAGTATGTAGAATGTGGCTAAGAATAAGGCCATGGATCTTAAAGGAAAACATACTACTGTCATTTTCATAGGCAAATCTTATGAGAAGGAATGGAAAGAGGGCTTTCCCTCACATGTTGTATAAGGAAGGGTGTGGTGTATGTGTG
>LZPO01065538.1:859519-871339 GCA_001675575.1 Neotoma lepida
TTTTTCGAGACAGGGTTTCTCTGTGTAGCTTTGGCGGCGCCTTTCCTGGAACTCACTCGGTAGCCCAGGCTGGCCTCGAACTCACAGAGATCCCCCTGCCTCTGCCTCCCAAGTGCTGGGATTAAAGGCGTGCGCCACCACTGCCTGGCTTCCACAGACATATTCTAAGCTAAGTTAAATAGTAAACGAGAGTGAATTCCTGCCACCACATCCAAGTCCAGAATGATATGATTTTGATACCTTACACTTCTATATAACAGTTTCTAAATTTACATATGAAATGGAGAAGATAAACATCTCCCTGGTTACTTCTTCCCATTCACACTTTGTACAAGTACTGGAAAAGGTATAAGTAGTTCAGCTTCTAGGTATCAGATGGCATGCCAACCACTTAGAAACACATAAAAACTCTTGAGATATTATATCATGTTTGTGCCCATATGTGCAAATATTCCATGTCAATTATACCTCTGAACCATATTTCTATATCAGCTATATTGACATATAATTTATATACCACTGACCTTAAATTCATAATGCAATGAATTTTAGTATATTCAAAGCTATTCTGCCATCACTACTATTTTGTACTTAAACATTTTTATCATTCTAAAAAATTATAGGTATTATGCAAAACTCTTATATAACAATTGTCCCTTTACCTGAGCAGCTACTAATATACTTTTGTCTGTATATATTCACAAATTTCTACATTTTACATAAATATAATTATATGATATGTAACCTTTAGAGTACAAACATTCTTACTGCAATACTCTGATAGTTAATGCAGGTCATACATAGCATGTATGGTTAGTCTTTTTATGGACAAATAATATTCCATCAAATGGATGTACCAGATTTTCTTCATACATTATTTGAGAGACCTTTCATAGGTTTTTACTTTTGGACTAGTATGAACATTTCTGCAATAAATATTAATGCACATGTTTTAAAAATGTTTTTACTGCTTGAGAATTTTGTATATGTGATCAAGGCCACTCTCCATTCCTTCTTCTCCAATACTTCCCTTAACTTATCCACCACTTTCACATCCTGACTTCATGTTCTCTTTTGTTAAACCCAGTAAGTCTCCTTAGTGCTACCTGTATGTGCATGGGTATAGGACAAACCTACTAGATCATTGGTAGCCTCTCAGGGGCCGCATCCCTGCTGAAAACTGGTTCTTTCTCTCCTAGCAGCCATAAATTTCTAATAGTTCCTCAAATGGGGATAGTACTTCATCAGCCCCTTCCCCAAACATGCTAGGATTTTGTCTGTCTTGGTGGTACATGGGCCTTATGCATGCAGTCACAGCTGGAGTGAGTTCCTGTGTGTGAAGGCCCTGTCATGTCCAGCAAACACTGCCTTGTCCTTATAATATTTATATTATATTATATTATAATATTTCCACTACCACCCCTTCACCAATAATCCCCAAGCCTTGATGGTGTGGTATGATATAGATATATATAGAGAGCAGAGTATTCCATAATCTAATATTCTCTACAGGTTAGCCTGTTGTGAGGTTCTGTAATACTAGTTTATTCTGTGGGTTTTCTTGTAGTGTCTTTGGCCCCTCTGGTTCCTACAATCCTTTGTCCCTCTGTTCACCAGGATTCCGTGAGTTCTGCCTAATGTTTGGCTGTGGTTCTCTGCATCTGTTTACATCAGTTGCTGGGTGAAGCCTCTCTGATGACAACTGGGCTAGATACTGATCTATGAGAATAGCAGAATACCTGTTAGGAATCATTTCATTGATTTTTTTGTTGTTGTTATTGTTGTTTTTTCCAGTCGTGTTTGGTTCTATCCTAGGTCTCTGGGCCATTCGCACTCCAGGCAGTGTCAGGGGTGAGTTCACTCTCCTGGTATGGGTCTAGCGCTGGACCAGACATTGGTTGGCCACTCCCCAAATCTCTGTGCCACTCTTACCCCAGTACATTCCATAGGCAGGACAGACTGTAGGTCAAAGTTTATGTGGCTGGGTTGGTGTCCCAATCCCTCCATTGGAAGTCTTGCCTGGTCATAGGAGATGGCCAGTTCAGGTTATGTATCCTGTACTGCTAGGAGTCTTAGCTGGGGTCATCCTTGTAGATTTCTGGGAGTTTTCCTTGTTCCAGGTTTCTATGTGACCCTGAAGTGACTCCCTTTCCAGTTATCTCTTTCAGTACTCTCTTCCTCTACACACCTCACCTGATCCTTCATATTCCCATCCCCACCCACCACCCCAAGCCTACCCACAAAATCTCTTCTATTTTCCCTTCCCATGCCACCGGAGCCCTCTTTGTTACCTAGCCTCTCTTGGTCTGTGGATTGTAGTATGGTTATCCTTTATTTTATGGCTAATATCCACTTATAAGTGAGTACATACCATGTTTGTCTTTCTGTGTCTGGGTTACCTCACTCAGGATAATTTTTTCTAGTTCCATCCTTTTGCCTGCAGATTTCATGATGTGATTGCTGGGTAATACTCCATTGCATAAATGTACCACTTTTTCTTTATCCACTTATTCCTTTCTTCAAACCTTGGAATGAAAGGTCAAAATATGCTATTATTAGCAACAAATTTTCACATTACTATTTGTTTTATTTTTGAAACTGTAACTACAACATTTTCCCTTCCCTTTTCTCCCTCTAAACTCTCTCATATACCCCTCTTTGCTCTCTTTCCAATTCATGGCCTCTTGTTCATTAATTAGTATATGCATACATGTTTCTAAATACAACTTACTCAATCTGTTTAATGTTACTTGTATGCATGTCTTCACGGCTGACCATTTGATATTAGATAACCAACTAGTATGATTTGTTTCATCCAGTATTCACAATGCTTACTATGTGTGAGGTTCATTTGTCTACTTCTTTGTCCTGCCTGTTTTTGAAATATATAATGTATGCCAAAATATGTTTGATAGAGAATCTGGACAACCTCTTTTCATGAATTGAGTTCCTTAAAAATTAAGATATGTGTGTCCTTAAGATCAGTGTCAAGGGCTTCAAAAAAAGAAATATAATAATTTTATAATATTCTATTTCAACAGGTGATGTAAGAAAAATTAAATGAAGCTACATGGATAGAAATGGTAGATTTTGGCTACTCCATTTAATAACTTCATAGTTTTAGATTATGGGAAATAAAGATTATTCTACCTCCCTTTTTTCTCTAAGAATTAATATTCTGAATTTTATAAGGTCTTATTAATGTGAGATTATATTATATTTGAAATACCATAAATATGTTACTTAAATCATGTCACACACAATATGAGCAATTAAGCTCCTTTCAAGATGTTGAATATGCAATAGTATGAAATGGAGAATAAATATATTCTTAGTACGTGATTCTTTTCCTTGGGCTACAGTGCTTAGATACTTTTCAGGGAATTCTTAAATGCCTTTATAAAGTGTTCATGTTTCTGTTAATATAAATACAGTACCTAGTCATTTTTATATGAAGACCTTATATGAAGGTTCTTCTAAGTGAACACACCTCTGATCATGTGCCAATATCTGATTGGGTTTTGATTTTCACATATTGAGCCGTAATAGAATTAAAATCTATCATGGTATATTAAGTAAAAAAAATGTATGCATTATGTCCAGAATGTAGTTATTACCCTGCATTTATAAAAACAATTTCAATTTTCATAATAATCATATTATTAATGTTCAGGTATGAGTCTAGGTATTCAAAATCTTGGTTTAAATGACTCTGTCACTGCAAATCATGTCCATCATAAATTTCATGCCCTATTTTTTGCTTTCGAGGTAGCTTGACCTTTTCTTGTTGAATGAAACTACTTTCACTTAGTGTACCATCCTTCAACATAGCTTATCTGCCTTTGGTTTTTCCTGCTCAGCAGTTGATGCCTGTGTTGCAACCTATAAAGAGAGTGTTTAGCTCAAACTAAATTGGTAGATATTGGTAAGATTGTGATAACTACAGTACTGCACAGTATGATATGATTCATGGTTCTCTGCATTTCATTCCCCATGTGTACAATGAAGAACTTTCTGTTACTAGAGAGCACACTATTCTTGAGCCTTTTGATGTGCTTCAGCAAAAAGAAAAGTGATTAAATGATCATTGAATCACAAACATTACAAGAGCATAGTTTATCATTCTGTTGTTTGTAATTTGGATGGAATCAGAGTCAGTGCTAAGTTTGCTCAGTGCTTTCTTTTCATTAATCAAGCATGCTTTGCACAAAAACCAGTTTGAGTTGTTTTAATATTTTTTGTAGTTTTCCCCTCTTTTGAGTTATACCATTAAAAATGAAACAATAAACAACTTCATAATCACTGGATTGCAATCCATAACTAATTTTGAGAGATAATAAAATGGAGAAGGTTATTTAATGGACTAAGTTGCCAACAGGAAGGTACTTCTTTTTCTGATGCACAAAGTTCTAAAAGGTTAGAGGCTGGGAAATTTCCCACCTGTAAATTCTGAGAATTTCTCTTCTCTAATACCAAAACAACACCACTAGATTATTTTCTCACTTTTTATTTAAATTATGGTCCACTTCTTTGTTCATGTATTTTTATCTCTATTCACTTACCTTATATTAACTTTAAATTTTTAAAGGGAAAGACCATCTTCTTGTAAAATTATTTTCATAAATTATTGACGTATATGTACTCTAGATGTACAGTGATGTTAATAGCCACCAAACTCCAGCAACAGAACTTCATGAGCCTCTTTTGATTTAATAAATAACATTAAAGTAGCATTATTATGTAATGCATGATGCTATACAGTGCAGAAAGAGAAGTTGTAATGTTAGGTAAGGCTTCCAAATAAAACTTAATACCCCCCAACCAGTTTTTCAGTTTTAAAAATGAGTGCATTTATTAGTTAAAGAGTATTCATGCCACCTAAAAATTTTATTGATTGACCCTAGAACATTTTGAATTGTTTTATATTTATAATATTGTTTTCATGACCAAATGGTGCATTTTAAGAAGTGATAAAAGCTTCTAATGAGGATAAACTGAATATTAAGGTGAGAGCAAAAATGTCCACATAAATATGGTCAATTAATTTCCTACCCATTGAAGATATTTATTGGATCTAAAACCGTAAGAGTTAAATTTATGATCAACCCTTTGGGAACCAAATTGTTCTGTCTTACATAGAAGAAAAGTAACTTTCAGTGAAAAATAAGGTACTCTGTTGGTCATTTATTATCTCAAAGGGTGTATTTTATTAGAAATGTCAATTTCACAAAATTATGTGTCCTGTAATACATAATTACATTCAAAATTGCATTTGAAATCTATTATTAACAGTTAACTGTGAACATTCTTAAAATAGTTATTACTCTTGGCCTTAACACAAAAAGAAATAATGTAGGTATTTTAGGGAGTTAAACGCTGCAAGGTATTGGCCTATGAATATAGTCACTGCAGGTGTGTTTCTTAATGGGCTGTTAATTTTATGTTAGGTGAACACAAAGGACAAGGACCATGTGTGTTTTTAAACTGTTTGGTATGGATACAGATTTGATGGCTGAAAAATACAAAGATGGAATGAAATGAGGCCAAATTCAATTTTCCCTCCTGAGGTATAATCCTCCTTGCTTAAAGTGGAAGCAAACCAATTCCCTTTCCTCCTTTTCTATTCCTTCACTCCCCACTACCACATGACATGGTATTCCATAAAAAGATACACTAGGCTAGCACATCAAATAAAGTTATTCTTGTGCAAACCAAACATCTCCCCTTACAGACCAGGTACTTCTAGGTTTCATGTGTTTGGCTATTAGTACTATCCAAATTATCCAAACTCACAATCATGGTGTCAGTTTTATGTTCCCTTTGTCTTCATAACTATTACCATCACTTCTCAGGTATTGACAAGTAAACAATGCAACATAGGCACCACTTGGAATCCTGTAAAAGTGTCTCACTTCAAACCTACTCATTCAACGTTTGTATTTGAAGACTCGCCGGTCACATTAAAATTTGACAAGTTCTGCTTTGGAATATTCTTTTGTATTGTTCTCATATCTTTCTCCTACTTTCCATCTATACTGAATTACTTTTCACTAAAATGTACTTTTACTACAGAAGTTATCTGTGCTTCCCCTAAATTCAAGTATTTGTGTCATTTCACCTGAATCAATGATCTACACTCCCTATGTTGTCCTCGTGTCTCCCTCTAATTCCTTCCTACATTCTGCCTCAAGATTAGAATATCTAATACACCCAAAGCTTTCCAGTTTGGGTGGTGGGTGCATCTTTGCCGGAGCTTGTGCATTAAGGGAAATTATTATACCTCTGAGCTCCACTCTAGCCTTTCCCTCTATTAAAAATTTTAATGACACATGTGAAAGACTTAAATTGGCAACCTACACAGAGAATAATGATCCTTTCAAAGGACACATGTTATCAAATAAAAATCCCAGTGCAAGATATGGGATAGCCTCTTCCAGTTGTTGGTCAGAGGTAACCTGAAGAACCCTAAAGTGATAGAGGCCATTGCCATTGTTTGTAGTTGCCCACCAAAACTTGTTGATAAGACCTTATTGCTAAAGCCACCATAAACTTTGCTCATATGATATGGAGAAATCAAGCTGGTGCTGACCTGGAAGATTCCTTGCTATTTTTATTGTACCAGAAGGTGATATATAGTCTATTGGGAGAGAAGAATCAACTATCTTATCCAGCTATCAACCTTGTGTGCTACAATAATGACCAGCCTAACAATATATGTCTATGGGAAAAATAGTGGCATGAATGTGATGTGGTGAGGTAGTCAACTACTTTCTGATTTCACTTAAGGCCCACTCCAAAAGAAGAAAGGTACTGTAAATATAATCAAGAGGAAAAAGCTGATGAGTTCATAGGACCCATGAGTGACCCTAATACAATTACCCTTTTATGACTCATCCATCCATCCATTCATTAAGTAATTATATACTGATCATTCATATATATATATATATATGTAATCTTACATACATTTACATATATTTTCTACATACTGAGGATGAAGCAATGAACAAAGCAGCCACAGCCCTTGTCCTCAGAATGCCTACCTTATATCCTGGGAAAATGGGTAATACATAATACATAAAGAAAATACGCAGTGTGCTGGAATCTAATTGCTATGAGAAAATAAAATTCAATAAAGAGCATGAAAAGAGGGATAAAAAACATCCCTTAAACCAAATACTTTTCCATCCTTTAGATACCCATAGCAGTTCATTTCCTTTACAATGTAGTTGCTTTTATACTTGTCCCCTTCCCTCAGTGATTTTCAAAATCCAATGAGAGTAACAACTACATCTTACTCATCTTTGTAACTCTTATGGTTATCAAGATAATGTTCAGTAAATACTTAAAAGTAATTGTGTTAAACAAAATAAACACAATAGGAGTTTAACAGAGAAAGTGGCATAATGTTTGGCCACAAAAGGCCCCTTAGAAGATATTTAATTTGAGCAAGAGCTTGAAAGATTTAGGGAGGTAGAAAGGCTGAGTAAGTTGTTTTGATACATCTGTTCTTGAAAAGCTGAAAAGCATTGCTTTATAAATTAAGATTAATAGTATGTATAATTCTCTCTTTTTAAAACCAGTGTTCCAGAAGGGACGAGCAATTGATACTGGCGAAGTTGACATTGGAGCACAAGTCATGCAGACCATTCCACCGGGCTTATTCTGGCGTTTCCAGATTACTATCCACCATCCCATATATCTGAAATTCAATATTTCTTTAGCCAAGGACTCTCTTCTGGGAATTTATGGCAGACGAAACATTCCACCTACACACACTCAGGTATTTGATATAATAGGTATTTTCTTAAATCTTTTTAGAGGGTACTATATCAAGCAGTTCAAATGTTGTGATTTGTGAATACTGTAGGACTCAAAGATGAAGGCAGAAAAATCTTTGTAACAAAAAAATATCCAGACTAATCACACTTTAATGAAAACACAGAATGTAGAAATAAAGAATAGCATTTAGCAGAACATATTCAGAAAACATACTTGAAGAAAACATCCTTTAAACTTGATCATTGTGAGTGTCACAGCCCTCTCATCTTACTTAGCTCTAGAGTTAGTACCTCCCTCACTGCTTTTGTCTATCCACTTAGCATTATCTCAGTCACAGAATGCACAGCAACCAGAAGGTCATAGAAAATATATTTTTTAAAAAGCAGACTATATCTTACACACAGAATTTTTTTCTATAAGCAATCATTTATAAGAATTCAAATATGTAAAACCTCTGCAGTTTCCATGGCCCATTCATAAACTTTAGATACCATACTTCATGTTTTTACTAAGCTTATTTCTTTTCTGCATTAATCCATTAGAAATGATGCTCTATCTAAGATGTAGTTTAAAAGGACTAAATATTCAATTCATACTTCCCCCAACAGTGATGGCTAGTATCAAACTTGATCTTCTGGCCAAGTCAAGGATAGTCAAAATGCCATTCAAATGTGAATCACAAAACAGGAAAGTGTAAAACAATGTGTTCACCAAATGAGTAGGGGGAAAAAACTGGCCTTTGAATATTTAAATATGTACCAACAAAGGGAGTAAAATATGATAAATATTGTCATTTATAATTTTTCATTTATTTGTGTTTTTAAAACTATATCTTTTAAATTTGTTGACAAGGTCACATTTCTGAGCAGAATATGCTATCACGTATCTACTCTTAGATAGATACTTTGGTAAAATGTCAGATCTCATACATCATACTCAAAATTATTTCTATTTCTTAGGAGTTTGCTTTTAATCAATTTTTATTTTGAGCAGTCCCAAACTGAGAAGTTCACACAATTTGTAAGTGTAGTAAAACAATTTTCAAAACTAACAAATGCCTTTGATTTCAAATAGGCTTAAGAATTGTTAACTATCAAAGCAAAGGAATATGTGTTAAATGGGTCAGTGGGAAGTTAAAGACGGTTATATGTCCAGAAGTAAAAAATATTTCAAGCTTATAGTTTTCTTTGTATTTGTTCCAGTTTGATTTTGTGAAATTAATGGATGGCAAACAACTGGTCAAACAGGACTCGAAGAGCTCTGATGACATCCAGCACTCTCCAAGGAATCTGATCTTAACATCCCTTCAGGAAACAGGTTTCATAGAGTATATGGACCAAGGACCTTGGTATCTGGCATTTTACAATGACGGAAAAAAGATGGAGCAAGTGTTTGTGCTAACTACAGCAATTGGTAAGCTGCCTTGACGGTTATTTGAATTCACAGTATATCTCTAGAAAGACACTGGTGGCAAAAGTATTTCATTATTCAGACATACTGTTTCTTCTATCTTAAAGTCACTATTCACTAAATGTCACTATGAGTAACATTTTACTTTTGTTCTTGTAGTTGTTAAAATATTGGTTAAGGTTTTTTAAAGCTCTCCAGTATTTGCTGATATTCTAGCATACTTGCCATGCAGCCCTTTATATGTTCTTAACAAAAATATTTCCTGGATAATATTGTTTTAAAAAACTATATAGATGAACAACTTCAGAGAGAAAGCTTATAAGTGTAAGTATCCCTGTTAAGCTGCACCTGATAACTCGCTCCTATAATGCCAGTAACATAGCATGTAGGTTTCTGAGTTTAGGGTCAGCATGAGCTAAAAAGGGAATTCAAAGCCAATCTTGGCAAACCAGTGAGTACCTACCTTAAAATAGAAAATAGGTTAGGGATGTAGTTTGGTGACAGAGCAATTACCTAACATGTATGATTCCCAAGGTTCTACTCCCAGTGAGAGAAAGGGAGTTAGGAAATAAAGGCTCTGTTAATTGTTTGATTATAAAATAATAGCAAATAAATACCTCTTAAAATAGAAAGACTAGCATCAATACATTTCTTTAGAACAATTGATTCTAGAGCCACTAAAACTTCAAAATATAAATTAAGAATATTTAGAGAATACTGAGAACAATAACTTGAGTCATTCCAAGACCGTTTTTCAGATTTCTTTGGGTCTGATAATCAAATGGCTATTTCAGTGTGCCCATGGCCTTTTAAAGTGTGATCTTTCTAAATACAATGCCTATATACACTCTTATTCATCATCACCCTCCTTAGTCTGAAGCATCTCAGTCTTTTGTCATGTTTTCTCAGTAAACTCACTCCCCTGACCTTTTGTGTGAAGAAAGTGAAGCTCCTTAGCAATTTGGGAGTCCTCAGGGTAAACAACTTGTAGACAGAGCATCAGATTGTTTGAATTTTCATAAAACACATGTCTTTTAAAGAAGGGAAAATCTTTTACAGCTGTCAGTTGTCTATACAACTCTCAACCACTTTATCCTTTAGTTAACCTGTTCAGCCATATGTTTAGGAAGATGTGTTGACTGTTAATAGATAGACCATCTGCTGTTGATAACAATTAGTTGCTATTTTTACTCGATGCTGAAGACCTTGAGAGTGTAGAAAGCAGTATTCTAGCCATGAGACTATTAAAGTTTTTCCTCTAAAGTAATTATAAAACCAATAAAAATCATACTGAGACAAACTCCATTGATCTTATATCTTCAAAATACATAATATTTTTGTTAACTTACGAATATGATACATTTTCAGTAACATCATTATTTTGTCACTAACAGTATATCCTTAGAATTCACTGCAATGAAAAAAATCACAACACAATTTTGATAATATGATTGCCATTAAATTATGAAGACTGATTTAGAGAAATTAGAAGACATAAAATATTTGTGAATATTTTCTCTCTTCTTTTTAATTTAACCCCTCATCTCAAATTATAAATACTAACCAAGCTATTAACCTGTCAAAAGCTAGTAGACCCAGAACAATGCTTGGGACTTTTTACCTTCACTTTATTTCATCCCCAAAGGAATTTCACCTTTTAGATATATTCTTATCATCCAGATATCAAGCCATCAGTTTCATATGAAATAGTGTATTTGCCTTTTGTACATGCAAATCAGTATCTTTACTTGTTTACTTGTTTAATATTAGAAGCAATATATATTTCCCTCCCTGTTCCATAAAAAAAGTTCAAGGGGACTGGAGAGATGGCTCAGCAGTTAGAAGCACTTATTGTTCTTGTGGAGGAATTGGATTCAATTCCCAGCACCCACATGGGATTTCACAACCACCCACAACTCCAGCTCTAGAATATGCCCTCTTTTGGCCTCCAAAGACACCAAGTACACACATGATACATACATATATATATATATATATATATATATATATGTGCAGGTAAAACACTCATACATAAAATAAAATCGATTATATAACAAAAAATTAAGCTCAAGTAAATGTCCCCCAAATAATCAAAAACATACAAATCATTTACTCTAAAGCACACCCATTATTTTTTATATGTTTATACCTTGTCTTAATGATAGTGAAAGGGGGCTTATATATTTCATAAACAAAGGATTGTGTTGTTCATAATACCATGCAACCTCTGAATCCTTTCCAAACTCTAAAAATTATCTAAAACAGGCTCGTACCAACTTTCATTTTCTTTTCTTTATTCTGCCCGGGGAAAAACTCCAACACCTAAGCCACAGGCTCTCTAACTATGTAGTAAACTAATTGAAGTACACTGCTCTCAATGATTTAATGTGGCAGTACCTACAGATTCACCTAAGGTGCTTGGTAGATTGTATATTGCTGGACAAGATTACTTAGACCAGATTTAGCAGATTCAGAACTGAAGTCCAGGAATCTGTCTTATACGTGCCACACAATGTTTCTACTGATGCAAGGGGCTCACAGACCACACTTATACAAATGCCATTTCTCCGCCTTCACTGCAATTACTCATTCTCGTTGTTCAACCAAAGATACCAGGACCACCTCCTA
>LZPO01065538.1:872109-885115 GCA_001675575.1 Neotoma lepida
GACACATTGAGAAAATGGTCTCGTATAGTCCTGTGAGTTAATCATTATTATACTCAAATATAATTGTAAACTATACAAAAAGGTATCTTTAAAGACTGACATTTGTAAAACTGTTTTTTCAGAGAAGTTATATAAATTTATTGAAGTTATTTGCTGTACAACTTTATGGATAACTTCAAAGTCTTCTCAATCCCCTTGAAAACTATTTTGTAAGAATGGATTGAAAAAAATTAGTGGCAGGGAACTGATAAGCATTTACAGTCAAGAAGGCATTTCTCAACAAATACTTAGGTTCAAACAAATACTTAGGTAGTTAATTTAATATGAACACTTATTTTAAAAGCATACCATTGTCACTTATTAATGAAAATGAACTACTGATTATCATATTTAGCCTGTCAAGATAGTATAGTATATATTAAATAGTCCACATCGCTAAAGAAGAAACTTTATTTGCTACAACATAAGTATTAAAAAATACAGTAGTCTTTGTCTTATGGGTTGCATTTTAAAGTCTATTTTGCTTTTGAGAAATGTCTTATACTTCTTATACTTTTTTAGCTTTATCAAGAATGCCTCCTAAGAATACAATTTATGTAGACCCTTTATGTACTTTAGAGAGAAGTTGGATTTTGTTCGTCTTTTAAAATTCACCAAATTGAGAACCATATGACATCATACAGAAGGCTTTGCCATCTCATTTTCAGCCATAAGGGCTTTGCAGACAGCAGAGGACAAGATTATTATAGACAAATAATTCCTGAAACTTTGAAAACATTGTATCTCTAACCTAAATGAGGGTCATTTTTCTCTTCTTTTGTATTAATAGAAATAATGGATGACTGTTCAACCAACTGTAATGGAAATGGAGAGTGTATCTCTGGACATTGTCATTGTTTCCCAGGATTCCTTGGACCTGACTGTGCTAGAGGTAATGTTGTGCTATGATTCTGATTGTTTTAGAGCAGTAGTCCCAACCTTCCTAATGCTGCGACCTTTTAATACAGTTCCTCATGTTGTGGTGACTACTAACCATAAAATTATTTCATTGCTACTACATAACTGTAATTCTGCTACTGTTATGAATTGCAATGTAAATATCTGATATACAGGATATATGATATGTGACTCCCCACCATGGGGTCATGACCCACAGGTTGAAAAACACTCTTTTAGAGAACTGTCATTGAAGAATCCATAGTGATGATAGTAACAATAGTCATAGCAGCAACAACACTGGCAGTGCTCTCCAACAATTGTCACCGAAATCTGAGCATTTAGTATGCCAGTTGCATTCTAAACACTTCTCATCGCCTCTTTTTATTCCTCTTTCCTACACTATTGCTATGAAGTAGGTCTGCTATCAGCCCCATTTTATGAGCAAAGAAAGAACCTCAGAAGGAATAGTTAAGGAAATAGCTAAGATTAAGTACCAGCTGAGATTTGAACCTAGATTATCTGCGCCAACTACCACATACTGCTTATATTTCTATTACAAAGTAATTTATAACAGTCTGAGTTTAAAAGGAAAAGTTAGTATTTGAAAATACTATCATAACTGGAAGTAGTGATGAATCACTAAATGGATATGTGGTTTAGAATGCAAAAAATGGAAGCTCAAAAGTTAAACTTAGCAATCTTTATTGTTTCATGCACTTGCATGTAGTTTAATTAATTCTTCAAAAGCTTTAGATAAATTGGACCATGCATTTCTCTAGAATTGGAGTTACTATTTTGCAAATGCTTCCTTTTCATTTTCAATGTAGCCTTAAAGTTTTTGGTCTGCTTGTTAATCTCGGGTTTCTTAGGAGAAAAAAAAACTCTGTTCATTTAGATTAAATTCCATTGAATAGAGAATTCTAAAGCAGTTGCTAGGTTCCCTGTACCATAACAGATCTTGTGAAATGGAGGAGAAGGGTTTTGTATTTTAAAAGACATAAAAAAAACAGAAGATGTGGGCACTACCCTCAAAAATCTTATGGATTTAAAATGAACACACACAGTGACAAAATAGAATAGGTATTCTAATAAAAGTCTGTCTGTTGAAAGGAAGGTCAGCTGTGAATCTGTTTGTACAACCTTTACAGGACCTTTTTCGTATGAATAATGCCCTATTTATTAGTATTTAATGCACACTTTGCTTGCAAAACGTCATATATATATATACATATATATATGAAAAAATAAAAACCATCTAAGAGACAAAACCCTTAGCTTAAAATAGTAGCAGTGATAAAAGTTTTGACTTTGCAATAGGATCAAAAGCAAGTATTTATTCTCCACTTCGGAAATCTTCATAATTTATCTTTATCCCACTTCTATAGGAGGAAAATTCTGTCTGTAATTATGATCATAGGCCTATTTAATAAAGAGTAAGATGAAAATATTTATACTTTTTTCCAGAAATGATATACTAGAACCAATATAGAATTATTCTTGTGAGATTTTTGAAAGGATTATAAAAACATTACAACTTCTTTTGCCAACCTTTAGATTCATGCCCAGTGCTGTGTGGCGGAAATGGAGAGTATGAGAAAGGCCACTGTGTCTGCAGGAATGGCTGGAAGGGACCTGAGTGTGATGTTCCAGAAGAACAATGCATCGACCCAACGTGCTTTGGCCACGGCACCTGCATCATGGGAGTCTGCATCTGTGTTCCAGGATACAAAGGAGAAATATGTGAAGAAGGTCAGAGCCCCATTTCAATATATTGCTTCAGGCTTTTCTCTCAAAGTTTCATTCTGTAATACTAGCAGAAATACAAGCAGTCTTTGCAAACAGTAGATGTTCGACATGCCTTTGGTACACACAGCAAGGGTTTGAGGCCAGGGAAGCTCCTGTCAGCCTCACAGAATACACAAGACTGTTTCTATGACACCTGCAAAGTGGAAATGCAAAAGTGATATCTTTTCTCCTAATTTCTAATACTGTTTAATAACACGAGAATTTCCATATTGACTGTTTTAGGTATTAATTCATATGTTTTCACTATTACAGAGTGCATTATGCTGCATAATGAAGCATTGCATTTAAAGAATGAAATAAAAATAATGATATAGAGACATTTGGAGTCATCTTGCAAATGTTTTCATTGGGAGTGATTTGTAATTACTACTATTGTTATTGCTTTATATTATTTATTTATTCTTACATGCCTCATGCTGAAACTTGACCTCCATGCCTAAAAATTCAGGCTTACCACTAATGAGTTTCAAAGCAGAGCCTTTATATTAAATTCATCCCAAAGGAGTCTTTAGAAAAAATATTTTGAAATGGCTATAGTTTTATTACTTAAACAGACAGATTGGAAAATAAGTTTACTAGTAATCAGACCATTTTCATGCCACATTCCTCAAATAAGACTGATTTCAGAAATAATATTAAACCATTACCATGGGAGATGGTCTCATCACAACTGTTGTTCAGGAAAGGAGCTGCTGAAAATGCACTGTAATTGCTTTTTAAAGATCGCTCATTAAGACTATTACACAGCATTCGAAAGGGTTTAATCTCATTGCACTCCATGAACAAGCAAGACTTTAGCTTTCCACCTCCCATCAGTGGCAGTGGAATATGGCTGTAAAGACTTTGTTTGTCCCAGTGAATTCCACTGGGCTTGTACAAGGCACTGGAGTTCCTAAGACATCTTTGAAATACTTTTTTATGATGATTAAATTATCATTATATGTAAGTATAAATTCAGATTCTGTATAGACCCAGGCACAGTTAACAATGAATGATATCTATCACATCTACAATTTGCCATGAAAATCATGTAACCTAATTCATTAGACTTTGCGATTTGAATTTCATAAGCAGCTGAAAAAGGAATTTAGCTTAAATTAGCCTTTTACTTGGTCTCTAAGAAAATATGTAAAACAGCCAAAATAACATGGAAGAATGCTCACCATATTTAATGGCATAAGCTTTACAAATACAATAGGAAAATATTTTAACTCATATCACATATGAAGAATCTATAAGCTGAATCAGGCTATGGATAGATTTTGTTTACAGACATGGTGTTGTCATTGTTTTTATTGACTTATTTAGTTGCCAAATTTTCAAGATAGAGAAGGGTAACATTGAAAATCTCTATTTCTAGCTTCTCTTGAATACTAGGATATCTGGAGACTGGGCCCACATCCTCCGGAGCCAAGTAGCAGCAGTTGCTTCTAAACAGAACACATGGTTTCACAGTTTGCTCCCAATCAGCAACGTCCTTACAAACACCCCATTTCCTCCACACCTGCCTTCTCTAGGCCTATGGCTTTCATTCCTCTGATTTAAGTATGACTTTTATGATGCAAACATCTTTATAACAAGAATTGCTAGTCATGAAGAAAGAAGCTAATAACAATTACCCTTCAGAGTGAGCTTTATTGGGAAAGAGAGCCTCCCTGGAAACCATGGGGGAGCCATGATTGGGCATTAGGTGGGAAAGAGCATTATGAGAGACTTAAAGAGGGATAGCTTGAAATGAAAGAGTAAAAAACATAGCTATCATATACACTATTGAGGTGGGGGGCCTACAGAGAGAGCCTTTGGAAGAATCCTCTGAAAAAATATTTCTGGCTTTTACAACTTTCCAGAGTTTAGCAGGAAGTTCTACACCACAAAATCTAGTTGAGCCTAGCCTGCGTACAAGAGACTTGGAGAAAGCAGGTACTAACAAGGTTGGACTATAAACGTACATTGTAATGGCAAGGGGAGAAGCTGCGCTTGTTTCCTCCCCTACCTTGGTCAAGGTCTGCAAGTTCTAACTGTCTGCTGCAAAGGGTGTGGCCTGGTTTCTGGGAGAGGAAGGCAGCTAGACATAACAAACATGAACTGAATGTAGCAAATCTCTTAAGAAAGAAGTCAGAATAAATTAACGGAATTTTGTTTATTAATCTTGCTGTATTTAACCATTACTAAATAGAGTCCTTCTAAAAATAATCTATATCTTGGGCTTTATCACTTATGCCAAATCATGAAACAAATTAGATATACATTTGGATATTTTATTTGGTGATTAGCTCAGTTATTAGAGCATTGTTTCAATGACCTTCATATCTTGGGGTAAATTATAATAGCAATAACACCAATTATAACAGTGTTAATGGTAGAACTTTTGTGGTAACAACCCACACCCAAAAAGTAAGTCCAGCTTGCAAATTCACGGAGATTGTGTCAATGTATTCCCATTGCTGCAAAAATATTTCAAAGCATAATTAACATTAGGACAAAGTATTATAGTCTTATTTGTATAGAAAGACAAATAATTTGGAAGTCAACCTTCCCATACCACATAGAATAGTCAGGGGAAAGCACAAAACAATTTTCTACAAGGCAAAAATTTCTAGAACTCACTGAATCAGAGACAAATAGAATTACATCTATTCTAATACGATGCCACAGTGTCCTGATTGAAGAAGGGGGCATAAAAAAATTTGAAAATCAATTTAAAATGTTGCATTTTTGGTGCTTCCGAAGAATAAATGTGAGGTTGTAACAAATTTATATAAATTTTATTATTTCATATAACAGCAGTCACTTCACCAAATAGCTTGTCATCCAAATTAAAAACTATTTAAAACTCCTAGACACATTAAGTAAAATTTTGATTCTAATTTGAGAAAGGATAAAGAATGGCTTATCAAAAAAAACTGCTCAGGCATTTTTGAAAAGCTGAGAAATTCCCACTGAGGGTCCATACAGGTCCACCCACTCATTTGTGTGGGGGGTATCACATACTGTTCAGAATTGCATGCAGCATATGTGTGATTTTCTTCTTCCAAATTTAGGTTGCAACCTTTATCATACCCTACCATATTTTTAAGTGTTAATAATCTTCTGGTTTAAACACAATGTTTGCATGAGTCATTTTATTGCCTAATTAAAGCAACATTAACGATACAATACTAGGAAATCAATGTATCTCAGTTCCATTATCCCACACCTGTTCTCTATCAACCTTCCCTCTCACCCCCACCTTTTTTGTTTTGTTTTTCGATATTCAGAGGACTGCTTAGACCCAATGTGTTCCAGCCATGGCATCTGTGTCAAAGGAGAATGTCATTGTTCTACTGGCTGGGGAGGAGTCAACTGTGAAACTCCACTACCTATATGTCAAGAGCAGTGCTCAGGACATGGAACTTTTCTTCTGGACACCGGAGTTTGCAGCTGTGATCCCAAGTGGACAGGATCTGACTGCTCTACAGGTACGTTGGGGTTTTCTTTCTCACTTCCTCTACTCCCAAGGTCTAACTGGTCATTTCCTTAAAGTACTATATTTCAAAACCTGGAGTATATGACTTCATTAATCACAGTAAGTTTCGAGGTATTTACTAGGTCAGTGTTTTACTGTCATTTATTTCCATTGTTTCAACAGTGTATTTCTTTGTGATAGGTTCATATGATTTACCTTTTGTTCCCTTTGTGTATTCTACTGTAGTTCTTTCAATAGTTTTCAAATTTCCTACAATCTGTTCTTTTCAGATTCTTTCAAATCTCTATCACCACAAACTCAAATAGTAACTCATCATGTAAAAACATAACCACAGTACTCTATCCCATTAATATATTATTACCATATTAGTATTTCTACAACATTGTTTCCTTTCCCCTTATCCTAACATCTTCCATAGTTCTCTCCTGTCTACAGATAAGCTCCATATCAAAGGATCACCACAAACTATTAAAACTGTCTGCCATCTACTTCTGCTTAATGAGTAAATCCCTCCCTCTGCTTGCATAATCTGTAAGATCTATTTATCCTAAGTGCATTGAATGTCCACACTTTTGATGTCTTTTGTTCATCATAAAATGTTATTAACTTTTAACCTAGAAAAATCCAACCTACCCACCAAGACCAACTACAACTTTATTCATTTTGTTAAACCTTTTCTGACTAGGTCAATATGAATCCTACAAAATCCATCCCATGTGCAAAAGAGAGCATAGAAGCCATGTGATTTAAGTGTTTGTACATATGGCTTGTTCTTTTCTTCTGAAATGCAAGCATTGAAAAGAATAGGTCATTGTTTGTATTTTGTGTCTTCAGATTATACTCTTATTAAATGAATAGAATTAACCAATGACAACTCTTGGAAAGCTTCTGCCTGTGGATTTTGTGGAGGATGTAAAATGGCATATGGTGAGCAGAAAATTTCATTGCACTGTGGGATTTTGTTTCCAGTGAGTTAGCATATGAACTGAAGTCTGTGATTCTACACTAAGGAAGCATGAGGATCCCTCTGTTAAGATAAATAATTCTAACATAACTCTTAACCACAATTATATCCATACTTCATTGAAATTTTGTTTTCTCACATTATATGGAAAATAAGAGTGAATTTTAAAATATCACAAAATGAGAGCTCGGTATGGTAATGCATGCCTGTAACCCCAGCTATTGGAAGGCTGAGGAAGGTGGATCCTAACTTCCAGGGCAGCATGGGCTATGTAGGGACTTCTAGGCTAGTCTGTCTATAAAGTGAGACCCTGTCAAAAAGAAGCAGGAAAAAAGATTTAAATGATAAAGGTTAATTGTCACTAAATGCAGTTCTTAAAATTCATTCATTTATAGATGTACAAAATATACACTAACATCTATGTGCTGGACATGATGATTGGAGCCAGGGCATCATCTTTGCAGAAGTGAATATTATATTCTAGTAGGAAGGAAACATTTAAAAGTTAGAAAGGAATGACAAAATTAAAGTGACTAGACTTATGGAGGTGTATCATAGTAATAAAGCCTGATTATTAACTTATTTTCAACATATTACTGAACACCTTTCCTAATCCCACATGCCAACTGTAATAGTATGGGCTGCAGCTCCAATTTTAAAATAATATTGATGCTAGTATTCTTATTGTAGAAAACACATAATGACTTTGTATTGTCTCTATTCTAAGTGTTGCACATATATCAATTCAATTCACTCTAAATATAATTGTTGGGACTATTAGAAGCTGTAGAAACTAAGGCATAGAGACATGCAACAACTTATGCAAATCACTAATATAACACATGTTGAGATAGAAGTTTGACTTTGAACAGTCCATGCATTTAATTACCACCATCTAAGAGTCCATTACCTACTTTATCACACACAAAAAGTGTTATTACTAAGCTATGTCCAGGGCCATGTGACACAGAGTATGAAGAGTAAGCAATGGTATTTCCCTAAGATGAGGGATGGCATTGAATTTATGCAGAAAGATGGTGGGTGTTTATTGGGTGGACAAGGAAAAACCAGGCAGAAGGGGTAGCCTTAAAAAGAAAGGTACAAATATAAATGACACAGCCGGTGGTCATTGGGTTAGTTGCAGTGAAGGAATGCTAAAGGAGATAAAACTGTCACCAATGAGAAGAGCACTGGGCCAGAATATAGTTAGCAGACCAAAAGAGTGCACACGATTGTCTAGGAAGAATATAGGA
The DNA here is from genome assembly GCA_001675575.1 of Neotoma lepida. Lineage (NCBI taxonomy): Eukaryota > Metazoa > Chordata > Mammalia > Rodentia > Cricetidae > Neotoma > Neotoma lepida. The sequence continues at coordinate 880,538 of LZPO01065538.1, forward strand.
AATGATGTCTTTACCAAAATAGAATCCTTAATTTCGAGTCAACACTTGGTTTCTAGAATTGGGGATGTGGCTCTGGATTCAATCCCCAGAAATGCAAGGAAATCAACAAGAAATGACAAAAAGCATTTGTTTGTTTATATAGAACTAGCTATCATGAACTGAGTAAAAAGAGTGATTCGGTATCAAATATTTGTTCTCTTGGACCTCATATATCCGACACATGTTCTTCCTAATTCCTCACAATTAGATAAACTTCCTACTAATATACCACTTATCAGTGGCAGGAATAAAAATGTTTTATTTCAAATGAATCAATATTAAATTCAATATATAGTTTCTCCTTCTAGTCTTACCTGCTGTATTAGTTACTTTTTGTTGCTGTGATAAAACACTATGACCAAAGGCAATTTAAGAGAGAGACAGTTTATTTTGGCTTACGGTTCCATGGGGATAAGAGCAGAGCTACACAACAAGCTGTAGGCATGGCAGCAGGAACACCAAGCCAAGAGCTCACATCTTGAATCACAGGCAAACAGCAGAGTGCAAACAGGAAGTAGGTGAGTTTTTTTTTTCTCTTAAAACCTCCTTCCAGTGACATACTTCCTCCAGCCAGGCTATACCTCCAAAATTTTCACATATAGCTATCAGCTGTGGACCAGTGTTCAAGTGCTCAAGACTGTGGAGACACATTTGTTATCAAACCACCACGCCTGCATTCTCTAAAATGCAATGCCATGTTCCAGTCCTTTAGGCAAAGAAGAAAATTTACTTGAGAGGAAAGGCCTGCAACAAAGGGCACTTAAGGAAAGAAATATTTTGGCTCATGTCTTGAGGTTGCAGTCCATCATGGTGGAGAAGACTTGGTGGCAGCAATATGAAATGGGTCATCAGTCAGGAGAGAGGAATGCTGACATTCTGCTCACCTTCTTTTTATTTAGTCTAGGATTCTAACCAGTAAAAATATGGTGCCACCCCCCACGTTCAGGGTCAGTCTTCCCTGTTCAGTAAAACCTTTCTAGAAACACCATCATAGACATGCTCAAAGGTTTGTTTCCATCTAAATCCAGTCAAGCCGGTGATGAAAATTAACCATTACAAAGGAGATCAAGGAGGGTAGTGTCATGACCAGATCTGCCTTTGAAGGAATTTAAGATCAGATGAAAAAGGCAGAACATAGGTGATACAGGTTGTGAAATAGGACTTGGTAACCACATGTGTTATCCTATACTATAACCCACAGAGAGAAAAGAAGATTGACATGAAACCACGAGCAGTCTGGGCTATTTAGAGAATTCAAAAACAGCTAGGACTGTAGTATGAGACTCTGTCTCAAAATAATAGGACTTTAAAACCTTATGAGTATAAATGAAGACTGGGATTTTACTAGTGATGATTTGCACATTATTAACATGCTACATAAATGCTAACACCACTCAGTGAGTTAAGTTTTCACCTATTAAAGATTGTTTATTGCTACCTACTCTGTGCTATTTGCTATGGTCTTGGGATACGCCATCACGTGAATAAAGATTTCTGCACTGCAGTCTGGAATGGCGAGACAAATGATAAACAATGAACAAGAGGAAACTGAACACCAGAAACAATAAGTAACTGTCCCAAGGTCATAGTCCTGGAAAGTTTCAAACCTATGGGTAGAAATCATACCTGCTAATATCATGCTACATATGGTGTTTTTATTTTTCAGCCCCATACCACCGTAACTACCCAAATAAGACAGGAGTTAGGCAAAGAGGCAGAGCTCAAGTAAATAACTTACTGAAAAGCAGATGACGATCATTAAACACCAAGTATGTAAACTGAATATTTTTGTCCAGAAAACCTGAACCAAAGTCACATTCATTCAGTTCAGACCCAATAACAAAACCTCACTAGAAACATCTCTTATTCACACAAGCAAAGGGTGGATAGATATGATCCTAAATTCAATAGCCTCTCAGGCAAAAGGCTCCCTAATAAAACCACCAAATTGAAAACTAGGGAAAGGAAATGCTTTCTAACTCTCTAGTGTCATGGTAGGAATAGTCCTTCTGTGATTTTTAAGCCCTATAAAGGTTGTTCCCAAAGAGCATATTTAACCATGGAAATGATCTCACCGTGCAGACTTTTAATTGAGTGTTCTCAGTACAGGAAGCAATTTAGCATCTGATTCTGATAATGGATCGTGTCATTTCAAAGGTGGATATGCTCTTTGCCATTGATCATCTTCCTCCTCCAAGTACATGAAGCTGCTTAGCTTTTAGCATGTTAACTATGCTGCTTTGATGTCAAGGGGACTGCAGCAAATCATCTGCTGATCATTTTTAGTCTATTTTTCTACCTACAGTATTGTTTGCAGCCTTAAATTGATACTTGACAGAGACTTCTTTAGCCTGATAGTCTCGTGACACTTCACAAAGGTTAACTCATTAGTCTTTAAAATACCTCAAGAGGAATATAATAGAAGCTTGTTATACCGTGGGTTAGATTTGGATATACCACAGGTCAAATTGTGCTCTCTTAAAACATAACTCCTTGCTGTAAAATCTTAGTAATACATTTAGCCTGTTGTAAGGGTATTGGCCCTGGCCTCTGAGATCAGCATCGTAAAATGTGTCTACTGTATTTCTTTGGTAAAAATCTGACTTCTTCTAGACACAGTCTCTTAGGGGAGCATAAAAGTAGAATATAGAGTTCTGTATCTCTTTTTTCTTAATGAAATTGATCTGAACCACTCTGTCTTTACTCACAAATAATAGATAGCACATTTCATGGAAGTAAGCCTTTATATGAAGAGGGTGACTCTTGCCCTTGCTCTGTTACAATCACCCTTGTAATAGGTATGTCTTAGAAGCAGATTAATCATCTACAAATAAACAGAGTAATAATGAATAATGTGTTTCTGAACATACTATTGAAGTGTTATCATCATGTGTCTCATCCAAAGAGGGTATTAGATCCTAAAGATATCAGAAGACTTTGTTATGGAAATGTTTTTAAATTATCCTTTGACATGTGTCCCTCTTTCCATTAGAGAAATGGCAGTGTTAATGTAGTTGTGGATGTAGGTGTCTGTGCGTATGAATATATTCACAGCACAGTGACTTTGAGTAATACACTTAATTTAGTTGTGTCTCAAATGCCTCATGTGTGAAATGGTAGATTAGCCAAAAGGCCCTTGAGGTCCTTTCTAATACTGAAATCTATGATTCTTGATCCTGAATATTAGACTATTGACATCGATTATGAATCGTTTGTGGATATAGTCCATTAACTCTCATAACTCTCATAATGTTTGTGGTGAGACTATTTTAAGTGAAAATAGTTCTCATTATAAGAACTTTCTCATACTCTGACATATAGAACACTCTTTTAAACATTTACATCTGCACAAGACAATGCACACATTCACAGAAATGTGTGTATATATGTACATGTATGTTCTTTTCATTACAGCAATGTTTCACTATGTTTTTAAGTGTTCTCTAATGGATAGTTATATGAATCTACTAATAAAACAGATAATTAGCAGAGGAAGTCATAAGGGATTCATATAATAATTGTTGCTAAGGAAACTTTCCTTGATTATGCAAGCAACATATGCTTCAAAACATTGTCAGTTTCTCTTTTTATTGAAAATGCCAATGATGAAAAGATTTTCATCTGACTATCTCCAGGACATACAACACATCACTTCCTGCAATTTCCAAGAATTGATTAGACCTTTTAAAGTGAGTCATGCATACACAGAATTTTCCTTCTAATATTATAGTTAAAACAGGGTCATAGATACCATTTGACAAAGAAGCTTTATTAAAAATGTAATACACATTCTATAAGGATGATATATAGCCATTCATCATGCTGCTGAAGAGAAAAATCCATTCACATATAAGGTAACTAGAATATAGCATCTTCAATAAAAAGAAATCAGTAAAGTAAGCAGAAGAGAAACCTTAAGATTGCAGATACTTTTCTCTCTGCAGTTCTAGACACACTTTGATTTCTTAGGAGTGGTGGGTGATTAATTTCTCATAAATGGAAAACTGATCTCACTAGTGAGCAGCAGCATTAATCCATCCTAACACTACAGATATCTGGACTTAAAGAAAAGCTCAGCTAAGGGCAAAAAGTCACTGAAGCGTGATGGAGGAAAGGCTGGGCATGGGGTTTTTAACAGTAAAAAGGGGGAAAGGGCTTCAAATTAATTCATGCCAGCTTATTTATTTTAACCTGATGCTCAAGATATAATGCCTATGCTGAAATTTATTTTAATTCACTTTTGTATTCACTAAAAATAAAAGACAAACTTGGAGGTGATTCTGATCATATTAATTAGAATTCTTAAAAACCTGCACTTGTGACATTGTAGCATTAACTAAAGTCAGGTCAAAACATTAACAATAGATTGTTGAAATAAATGAAGCTCATTGGTGACTAGAAATGCAAATGAAAAGCATCTTTAAAAGCATCTCAAGCCAAATTAAGTGTGTGAAACTGCATGTGCAGAAATATCTTTGGGAGGTAGATATGAAATGGGAAAAAAATCACACTATTAAAATGATTTCCTAGCAACACATC